>JAJHPC010000016.1:8694312-8921812 GCA_024447665.1 Juncus inflexus
ATTCTTGATACATTAACGTGGCAATTGTAATATGACAAATATTTGAAAAAATAATTTTTTTAAAATTTTCCTTTTTTTTAAAAATATTATTTTATTGTACATATTTGTGGTGCATTATTTAAAAATATGTTATTGCTTATGTGTCAAGAATATATGTCATCTTATTGCGTACATGTCAAATTTAACTGACACATATATAATTAACGGATGAAATTACAAAAAATAGACTTAATAAATAATTGAATGACTAAAATTGACTAACAAAAAGTTGAGAGACCAAAAGTAAACTTTAGAGAAATTTGGACTTTAGAGAAAGAAAAGAAATGGGAGCGAGATAGAAGCTTGCTCTTGTATACTCTCTCATGTCATCGGTTGGTACGAACCCGTACGGCAAAAATTTCTCTAGTTTCTCTCTAATTGGCTAGCTCTTTTCTTTGTTCTTTTGGAATCCTCCCAACGCGTGTGATCCATCTCAAGGTGATAGTTAACCTAAAGTTTGATTGGAAATTCTAGATGAAGGTTTATATTCTTTGTATTAATTTGTAACTGATATGATACCGAATTGATTAATACAAAGAAGTTTTCCTTAATATTCTTGTGTCTCTTGATTGTTTACGTTTAACCCGTGCACTTGTGTGAATCGGGTGAAGTTTGTGATGTTTAATTGATTATTTGAGTTATAATCCTTATTAGCCGCACATAAGATGTTCGACAAAAATATCAAGTGAGAAAATTTGTGCGAGAACACCCCTGTTTTTTCCTAATAGGGTCTTCGTGATGTTTCACATTTTGGAGGTATATTAAGAGAGAGATTAGTTTCACCTCGGTTGTTAAAAAGATACTTACATAGCTAAATGAGTATCGTACAATTATAACCAAATTAATATTTTAAGGCCGAGTTGTTGTGTCTGTTCTATTGCAATAGAACCAGTAGGCTCCTTGCCCTTTAACATATATATTATTCTTGTCTTAATAAAATTTTAAGCTACTTCGTTTTACATTTTTCTCTTTGGGAAATAGGCGTTGGTAGCCCATGAGAAGCAGAAGGTGGCGGAGAGAGAGGCAGAGACACAGAAAAAGGTAGCCTTATCTGAGGCCGAGAAAAATTCTCAAGTGAGTCGTATTTTAATGGAGCAAAAACTAATGGAAGTAGACAGTTCTAAACGTCAAGAAGCCATAGAAAATGAGATGTTTGTTGCTCGTGAAAAATCTCAAACGGATGCCAATTTCTATCGGTATATCTCTCTCTCTCTCTCTCTCTCTCTCTCTCTCTCTCTCTCAAAATCTAAAATTTTCATTTTTTTTACTGTTATTAGAGTGATGAAGGAAGCAGAGGCAAATAAACTCAAACTTACGTCGGAGTTTCTTCAGCTGAGGTTCATTGAAGCAATTTCCAACAACACTAAAATTTTCTTCGGTGACAAGGTAATATTTTTTTTAATCGTTTATAAGAAATTATGAATATTTTTACTGCTTGTTTTCTTAGTTCAACCTTAACAATTTTGCAAAATTGAATTTAGGTGCCCAACATGATAATGGATCAGAAACTGCTGGGTAATTATTTGAACAGTATGAAAAGTAAAGACTCAATAGAGTTACAATAAATCAATATTCAAATTATTTGTGTTACTTCAACTTAATGGATTTTAGTACGCCAAATACAACCTTCTTTTCTTGTAATTCCATCCATTTTATTGTGTGACTTTTGTGGGTCGAGTTTTGCTGCTATTCATTCTATTGTAAATGTAAATAATTGAGATAATATTTTGTTTGGACAAGTGCAACATATCACTTTTATATTGAAATATTAGCGATGCTTGTCAGCTTGTACAGTTTATTGATGACACTGAAAAGGAAGTTATTTAAATTGTCCAAAAAGATAGCATATATGGTGCTCCTTATTTCTCCGGTCCAAAATGGTGCCATTTAGTTTATTTTCTGAAAGATTGGATCCAGCCCCATTCTTTTTGAAGAAAACATGGCCTATCGGCCTATATTTTATTACAAGGATCCGGCCAATTTTAATAATGGCAATTTATTTAATTCATGAAGCTTAGCTAGTTCAATTTATTATGATCTAAATGTAAGAAGCCTCTAATAAAAATGTGATTAGTCATCTAACTTAGATGGCCTCTTTAAAAAAAAATCTTATTTCTTAAACTTCTTTATTTTCTTCTTTATGATGATCATTTTATAAAAACAATTTGGGAAGACTAGTACAAGGGCATTTCATTCCAGCTAGGGCTTTGTAAATGGGGATTTTAAATTTTTATTCCTGTGACCAATTTTTGTACTATGAACCTCTATTCATCTAATCTAATCATCGGGAAGATCTAGGAAAAGTTTATTTCCTTGCATTTTTTTGAAAGGAGTGACAAATGATTACCTATGTCCACTCGATTTTCATTAATTTCAAAGGTTGTTCGTCCATAGCAGGGCTAGCTAGCTCCTTCACTTCTTTTACTATCATCTTATGGCTTTGCTTGTTGTTGAAGACACGCTTATTTCTTTCCCTCCAAATCGACCAACAAACCACGATACATGTGGCGTCCAAGTATTTCCATTTTGGTTTGTCAAATGAGTTTCTCCCAGCAAACCAGAAGATCTGAATATCATCCAGAAGATCAGTGAACTCCCACTCAGCTCTAATATGCATCCATATGACTGGGTAGTAAAATGCAAGAGGTGAGGGTGTGTGGCGTTGTTTCTTGTTGGGTCTTGCATAATTTGCATATCGACTCTGCAGGCCAATTCCATGGAGTAGATTATCTGCAGAGAGTAATCTATCTTGGAAAGCCAGCCATCTGAATATCCTAATTCTGAGTTGGATTTTAAACTTCCAGATTTTCTGAAGATGAGGAACCATAATGCAGTGTAACGAGGTTGCTTGCCCCATCTCCACTCTAGTGAAACAAATGCATCATTGGGGTGTGCCGTCGCTGACTCATAGATTGGAATAAGAGGGAGTACGTCTCGGAGGAAGCATAGTTACCAGAAATGTGGTACGCTGGATACGAGATACGTTATATCCTCCGGTACGCAATACGGGAGGGGTAGAATTAAACGGTACGGTCTTTCAGTACGGAATTTGCTATGGGTACTGAGGCATATATATATATATATATATATATATATATATATATATATATATATATATATATATATATATATATCTTGTACAAGCAAAATTCGGATTTTGCTTGTGACCAAAATACTACATATATCATCAAAAATTCAAATTTCAACCGTACGGATGGAATATATATGTTTTGAATATGTTATAGAATAATTTTTATAAGAATCAGAATATTATATCATTACCATCATATATTATCAAAATTCATCAAAATATATACAATACATATTATATATATTTTGATGAATTTTGATAATACAAGATGGAAATGATATAATACTCCGATTCTTGTGAAAATTAATCTACATCATATTCAAAATATATATATTCCATTCGTATGGTTGAAATTTGAATTTTTGATGAATTTTGGTCACAAGCAAAATCCGGACTTTACTTGTACAAGTTGTATATATATAGAGAGAGAGAGAGGATCCGGATCAGGTTACCTCCTCTTTATACCCTCCCATCATAACCATTGATATGAATGAGATGAGCGACTCAGATTTTAACATTTTGAAATCAGAAAAAAAGAAAGAAAGACCCACAGGTCTCTCTCTCTCTCTCTCTCTCTCTCTCCCCGCCTCCTTCCTCTCCCTCAAGACACACACACACACATCCCCTCTCTCGCCGCTTAACTTGGTCCCCCATCTTTCAGGCCGACAAGCTCTTCCTCCTTCTCTCTTCGGTGGTTCTGGTTTATCCGCCTCGCTCAAACGCACGACGCCACGCGTCCCAATCATAGCCTCCCCCAATCCGGCCCCTGAACTCTCGACTACCCTCAGCTCCAGCCGCTCTCGACACACGACCTGGACTGACGGTAATCCTCTCAAACTTCAATCTTCATTTTGAGAGTAAAAAATTGTTTTGAGAGTAAATCTTCATTTTGAGATTTCTTAATTATCTTTTCATAGGCTTTCTTTTAATTATTGCCAGGGCTTTTGCATCTTCGATCGGCAAAGATTGCACCAATATAGGGGTATTATTTTCATATTTTATATTATTTTTACAAATAATATTAGTATATTTTGTCATATTAATTAGGATATTAATAATAGGTAGAAGAGCCCGTTAATACGGATGATGACGTGGATGGACGGTTAAAAGCACCGGCTATTGGAATGAGATTTGCAACAATAGATGAAGCACGACTCTATTATGAAGATTATGGTAGACAAAATGGATTTTGTATTCGTATACGTAGTACAGACAAAAGCAAGAGCCGATATAGCAATGAAATAATTGGCGTTCGATTTGTTTGTGTAAACGAGGGATATCATATAACTCGGATTAAGAATAAAAATGCTGATGGTGTTAATGATGGTTTAGAAAACAAAAATGAGGAAGAGAGGCCAAAGAAATTATCGAAAGTGACTCAACCATTAGATGTGAGTGTGAAGCTTCTATGCGGATTAGGTTTGATAATTCGAAAGGTGAATGGATTGTATCTGTCTTCAATGACACACATAACCATGAATTTGTAACTCCAACTAAGAGGATAAAATTAAGGTCAAATCGGCGCATGCTGAAAGCTGTTATGAATATGACAGAATTGTTTCATAAACATAATATAAAAATTTCTAAAATTCCAGAGATATATGGGGGTGAAAATATCGGGTTTGATAGTAGAACATGCTATAATCACTTGAGAGGTGTGAGATTTAGAGACCTAGATAGTGGAGATGCGCATGTAGTGGTCACTTTATTCAAGAAAAAACAAGCAAAAAATTCGCAATTTTTTTATGCAATACAATGTGATGAAAGCAATAGAATGGTTAATTTTTTTTGGGTGGATGTCCAATCTTGATTAGCTTACCATTATTTTGGCGATGTTATGTCGTTTGACACGACATATCGGATAAACAAATATAAGATGCCATTTGCACCATTTACCGGAGTTAATCATCACATGCAATCAATCCAATTTGGATGTGAGCTTTTGCAAGATGAGACCGAGGTCACCTTTAAATGGTTATTTGAAACGTGGCTTGAAGCTATGGGAGGTTGTCATCCAAAATCAATTCTCACGGACCAAGACTTGGCAATGAAGGGAGCGATTGCCGAAGTCTTTCCTAATACTCGCCATCATTTATGCATTTGGCATATAATGAAGAAATTTGGAGAAAAATTATCGCACGTGTATTATAAGAAATCGAAATTCAAGAAAGAAATAAAAGATTGTATTTGGAATACATTTTCAAAATCAATGGATGGAAATAATGAAGAGATATGAATTGGAAAATAATAATTGGCTTGGACAATTGTACGATAATCGGGAATTGTGGGTACCCGTTCAAATCGCGGCACGTTTTTTACTGGTATGAATACCACGGGGTGTAGTGAAAGGATAAATGCTTTCTTTAATGATTTTGTCAATCCTATGACAAATCTTGGAGAATTTGTTGTCAAATATGATGAAGCCATGAAAAGAATAATAATCAGAGAGAGAGATGAAGATTATGAGTCACAACATAAATTTCGAATTGTAATGGATGGTGAATATTTGTTGAAAGATGCGGCAAAAATTTACACGAGAAATATTTTCAATAAGTTTAGGGTCGAAATGAATGAGATTAATTTTTATAGGATAATAGAGAGTAGTGTATGCGGGGATGGAACTAAATCTTTTATTATTGGGTCAAATAAGAATAAAGTTGAGAAGTTCACGGTCATATTAAATTTACAAACACACAAAGGTTCGTGTGAATGCCAAAACTTCGAGTTTGTTGGAATATTGTGCAGACATGTGTTGAAGGTGCTTCATCGTTATGATGTTTACACAATACTGGCTAATTTTGTTCTACCACGATGGATGAAAAAGGCTAACAAGTTTTTAAAATTAGATTGCGAAGAAGTGTTGATGCAAAATGATGATAATTCATCGGCCGCGTTAATATTTAGTCATATCATTCAAGAATCGACTAAATTGGCATGTGTGGCCACACAAGTTAGTGTCTCCACACAATTGAGTAGGTGTTATCGAATTGTTATGGATGGTTTGAAAGATATACATAGCAAGGTGGAAGATGTGCTTTCGGAAGATGTCTCATTCTTCAAATGTGCCCCCTCCTATTGTTCAAGTTGATATGGAAGTCGAAGCTTTTGATTCATCTCAAGTTGATGAAATAAAGCTGCTTATTCATCTCAAGTTGATGCTGAAATTGTGATTTATGATCCAAATATTTCACAAACTAAGGGGAGAAAAAGAGAAAATAGGTCAGGTAGATGGAAAAGTAAACTTGAGTTAGCAATAGAGAAGAAAAGGCAATGTAAATATTGCAAAGCTATTGGTTCTGGACATGACACTAGAAATTGTCCATTGAAAAAAGCAAAATTGGAAAAATAGAGATTAAATGGTGTGGTGTGTATTTTGGTATTTTTGGGTACTTATATGTAATTTTGTTAGTTTATGTGTATTTTGGTAATTTTCGTGGACTTATATGCATTGTGTGTGTTTTCTAGGGTTTTTGGGTGGTTTGAAATTAGATTGTTGAATATTTTGTGATTTAGCCAAATTTTAGGTTTATGTGCAATATGGTACCATTTATGAATTTATGTATGATTTGGTATTACTTTTGTGGACTTATGTATGATTTTCGTGATATTTTAGTCGCTTATGTGTAATGTATGCATTTTTGTAGAATTTGTGTTATATATGATTAAGCCAATTTAGACTTTTTTGGAGTTTTTTCTCTATTTTTGTGGACTTAAATGGCTTACATGTCAAAAAATTTACATTCTTACATGACCTACATGCCTTTCTTAGAAAAAAAAAATAAACTAAATTAAACTAAAAAAAATTAAGTAATAACCTAACATTTATTTAGGAGAAGGACCTTGCAAAAAAGGTTATATTATAGCACTTTTTATTCAGAAAAGATTAAGGTTTCTATATACAAAATGCAAAACAAAATAAAAAGAGGAACAAAAATGTGAAAATAGTAAGTACCAACTAAACTAAACTTTCTTTCCTTTCATCTACTTGTTAAACCATAAACCCCTCAAAATACTCTCAAAAAAGGCCACAAAAACCGAACAAAATCATCATCAAATTTCTAAAATACAACCATATTTCCGTTCCTTTTTTTCCCTACATAAACTATGACTTTTACAAGTCAGCAGCCCAATTTCATCATAACACTTTTGACACATATAAAGCTTCTCATCCTTGATCGTCAAGGGGTCATCAATATTCTTGAGATCCTTAATAAGCTTCTATTCAAAAATACAAAAATAAACAAATGCATCAAAATACATAAATAAAATAATTACTAATGTACTATAAAAAAAAAGAATTACTAATCTAAAATTCTAACCACTTAACAATTTTTGTTGCTTGTTCCAACTCTTCTAGTGTAAATCGCCTAGCACCTTGGTTCTCATAATGCGTATACCCCACTTGTTGATGAAACTCCCCCCTCCTCAACTCTATTGTAGTGTAAATAAAAGAATTTATTTATGTTAGTGTAAATACAAGATTTTATTTATGTTTCCTTAACTGGACCACCTCAAAATGAAATCGATATTAAAATTGTTGCGTAATTCAATACTCAATGTAATTAATCCTCAATCATGACTTAACATTAAAAGGAAAATTATTGCTAATTAGAACCTAAAATCTAAAAATTTAGTAAATTAGGGCTAAACTAAACCCTAAAAGAATTGTTGCCAATTAAAACCTAAAAACAGAAACTTTCAGTAAATTGGGGCTTAAACCCTAAGAATAAAAAAATCTAAAATAAAACAAATTTTTACTCTCAAAATGAAGATTAAAGTTTGAGAGGATTACCGTGAGTCCAGGTCGTGCGTCGAGAGCTGCTGGAGCTGAGGGTAGTCGAGAGTTCAGTGGCCGGATTGGGGGAGGCTATGATTGGGGCGCGTGGCGTCGTGCGTTTGAGCGAGGCGGAGAAACCAGAACCACCGGAGAGAGAAGGAGGAAGAGCTTATCGGCCTGAAAGATGGGGGACCAAGTTGAGCGGCGAGAGAGAGGGGATGCGTGTGTGCGTCTTGAGGGAGAGGAAGGAGGCGCAGAGAGAGAGAGAGAGAGAGAGAGAGAGAGAGACCTGTGGGTCTGAAGGAGACGAAGGGATTTTTTCTTTCTTTTTTTTCTGATTTCAAAATGTTAAAATTTGAGCCGCTCATCTCATTCAAATCAATGGTTATGATGGGAGGGTATAAAGAGGAGGTAACTTGATCCGGATCCATATATTATATTATATATATATATAAAATAGCATACGGAAACAAAATAAAAATTTTGCTTATGGTCCATAAAATTATACGTATCATCAAAATTTCAAATTTCAATCGTAGGGATGGAATATATCTGTTTTGAATATATTGTAGATTAATTTTCACAAAAATCGGAATATTATATTATTATCGTCACTGTTATTTTTTTGGGTCAGACCTATCCAGAAGACACGCCGAGACAGGTTCCGAATTTCATTTACTGTTATTTTGCAAAAAAAATTCAACGAAGCCTTATTTTTTTCTGCTTATACTGACTGATAATTAGAGAACCTCATTCTAGCTAGTAAATGAAATTACTCCAAATCATCATCATTTCAATAGAGTTGGTTAATTACATCTTAATGAGAGAGGTAAATATAGGTTGGAGAAATGTACGGGCTTGATATCTAAATTTAGTGCTCAATTTAATGCTCAAACCACCAACAGCTAACTTTAGAAGATTCATGGCCTACCTCAAAAATAGAAGATTCAAGCTGCTCTTGTATTTAAGAAGACCTACTCTTGTATTTAAGAAGACAGCTACTCTTGTACTAATTTATACCACATGTGTATATCCAATCCAACCAACATGGAGAATTACTGGCTAATATCTGTTAAAACATTCAGCATTTCTGGAGCTCTGGTTTTGAATCTCTGGTTTTGAATCAAATTTGGTGGAAAATAAGGGGTCTACTCGCGACATTTATTTCAGTAATTTGATTCAGAGATCCATCCAAGGTCATTCTGAAAGGAATATTGATGGCAAGAAAATTTCATCTCTGATATTGTCTAAAAATGAACTCCAACGAATACTCTTCATGGAGATCTGAATTAGCAAAAGTCGATGTTTGGTATGCCTGCTACGGTTCAAATATGTGGAAATCAAGGCTTATGTGCTACATTAAAGGGGGAAAGGTACAAACTAAAAACCCTTTTGGGCCCGTTGGGCTAAAGTTGAAAGAGTGGAATAGTGGAAGAGTGGAAGAGTGGTTCTTTTATTTTATTTCATCATTGTTTCGGCAAGTTTCATGGAACAAAAAATTGATTTAAAAAATAGAAATAATTGATAATTACTATAATATCCTTATTTTAATTATATTTTATTAATTTATTTAATAATTTCTAATTTTTTTAATTAAATAAGATAGAAAATATAAAAACATAAATGTTCAATTAAAAATACAATAACAAAATAAAAATAAATTTTTATTCAAAAATATAGGAAGACATTATCTTTAGATACAGAAAAATGAATAGAATCATTTGTAAATTTCAAATTTATGATTTTATGAAATTATTATCGAAAATTAGTGATTTTTGCATTCATATTTTTTGACAAAAAAATTATAGAAAGAAAGGAGAGAGAGAGAGAGAGAGAGAGAGAGAAACAGTGCATTAATTGTTAGTGTCATATCAGCTTATAGTGGAAGAAATGAGAGTATTTTTGTTCTAAAATTTGGCTTATTCCATAGAATAAAAATTCTCCCCCCCCCAATGGAATTAGGAAATTTCACTCTTCCACCAATTTATTCTATTTACTTCCACTCTTGTTCAGCTGGAATAACCCACTTTTTCCATTCTTATTCCATCTTGCCGAACGCCACCTTTAAGTCACAATATACTCATCCTTCCTATATTAAACAAGTCTATTTTTTCTATGCTACTCAAATTTTTAAAGTTATTTTTAAGTCGGTTAATTTGTTAACCGCCATGATTATGTGCAACATATGATAGGTCGAAGGCATGAAAAGGCCATGTCGTGGTTCTCGCGATAAAAGCGAACCACAAGACATTAAGTGGAAAGTGGTGCCTCATAAACTCTTCTTTGGTAGATCATCCTCGGACGTATGGGGTGTCGGTGGCGCTGCCTTTTTGCATCCTCATATTGATTTCAGCAATGCAGCTTATGTCTGTATGTATAAAATCACGTATGTTAATTTTTGAGATAGTTACTACATATTTATGGGTTGAGTGATATATTTATTATATTGAATCTTATTTATGATAATCGATTATGTTATGTTTTGTTGGCATTGTAGCACCAATAATGTTTGAATTCGTATCTTGAGTCGCTACACTGATCAGAAAAGATATTGTTTGTTATTTACGGTTCTTGTTTTCTTGTGTTGTGATTTTGTAGGCTCGAGCAATTCAACGACATTTTGTTTCAAGAAAATCATATGGGAGAAGAAATCATAGAAACACAATCTCCTTTGATTGATTTATTTGATCTTGATATTGTTGTGGAAAGTAAATCTTTGAGTATTGATGCTCTTAAGGTACTTTTAGCCCTCAAATTACTACAAATAAGTTCACTATTTCAATATAAGACTACAAATAGCATTACAGCTATCTGGTAAGGTGATTCATCTAGAATCTAATTTTAATGAACTTTTTTTGCAGGATACCTGGTACAATAGTGTCGTGTTTTTAGGAACTGAAGATAACATACCTATTTTAACAATGACGTATGCTTCAAAATATCTTTCATTATCATTTAAAATTTTACAATATACTTATTACCAACAATTTTCCACAATATATTTATCAAATGACAGTTTTCACGACTTGAAAGTCCTAAAGAGAGACATATATTATATAATTTTTCAATAATTGTAATAGCTTAAATGCAGATGCTCATTATCAGATATCAAGCTATATAAATCAGGCGATATACCAATGTCGCCACCCCCAAAAAGATATGCAAATACATTGATCAGAGGATTGGTAGAAGGGCAACAATTCACCGAAAAAGAAGCCAATGATTATATGAATACTGCCATTGCTACTAGTCTTGCCAAGAACATATAGTTATTAATTCCATTGCCATTCTTTTGTACCGATTTGATGATTAAAATTCTTTCTTTTTCTTCGGAATATTTGAATATGTTAATTATTATTATATTTTGCATGTTTATCATAATGTGAGATGAATTATCAACTATGCTTGGATTTGCTTTTATGATTTGTATGAAGTCCAAAAAAGTAAATGGATGATGCATTTACACAAAAAAGGGAATATTAACAAGCACCAGTTCTCAACAAACATCAATTCATATATAGTGTTAAAATTAGGACTGAAAAAAAAAAAAAAATTTGCCAATCCAACATTAAACTGACCACACATAAATTAAGCATCATCTCATACAAGCTAGAAAAAATAGTCAAGTAAACATAATCATGCACACATTCTAACTCACCTCTCTTAACTTCACAAACCAAGTCAGATAATTTAACCCGCCCTACACATCATCCAACTAACTACATCAAGATAATTTAAAAACCACAAACCAAAATCACAATCTCCACCAAAAAACAAAAAAATCAACCAACAGTACCAACCAATACCGCTACAAATTACTATTAAACCATGACTAACAAACCCTTGCACATTTCTACTAATTCGTGCCGGACTTTCCTGGGCTTGAATCAGAACCTGCTTGAGGCGAAACGCTCCTCGAGCTAGCCCTATTTTCCACTGGAGACCTATTTCTATTTCTACTCGGACAGTTAGACCTCATATATCGGGCTAAACTCCTCGACCTTCTCCTGTTCCTCCTGTCGCCTCGGCTCCTCCAGCGCCTACGTGGCGGGCTTCTAGAAGGAGACCGACGTCTCCAGTCCCGTCCCCTGATTGGAGACAAACTTGACGAGCTCATTGGACTGTAAGACCGGCTTCTCTCGCGTCTCCGATTCCGAACTGGACTCTTGGACCGTCTCCTGACTAGAGACCTCCTGTCCCATCTCCTGACCGGCGACCTCAACCTTCTCACAATGACCAAATCGCCCCTGTTGTTGTTGTTGTCCTCTCCGCTCGGCCTTCTTAAAATGACCGTATCGGCCCTATTATCATCCTCTCTGCTCGGCCTTCTGCTCGACGACCCTTCGGCTTCGCCCACTCTACAATCGCAAGGCTCTAGTTTGGGAAGAAGAGGGTAGGATCTGTTTGCGTTATTTCCCTCGTTGGGAATCAAAGATGGGTTGCTGAAAACCCTAACGCAAGGCGACGGGCCGGTCAAGTTGGCCCAGTGGTACGCACTCGCACGAGGCGTGGCCAACTGGAGATCTCCATTTGGAGGTCTCAAGGCTTGGGGAAAAGAGCCAAAGGGTGCTTGGAACTGGTTGATGTACTGGAGATCTCCTTTACTTGGACGGACTGGAGGCCTCAAGTCTTGATTGAGGTAATGGAGATCTCCATTTGTTGGATGGACTTGAGGCCTCAAGTTTTGGTTGAGATATTGTTGTTCGCCATTTTGCGGCCTGATTTGAGGCCTCAATTGTTGGTTCAGAAACTGTTGATCTCCATTTGTCGGACTGATTTGAGGCCTGTAGCCTTGATTGAGAAGCTGATCTCCATTTTTAGGCCTGATTTGAGGCCTCAAGTGTTGGTTGAGAAGCTGATCTCCATTTGTCGGCCCGATTTGAGGCCTCAAGTTTTGGTTGAGATAGTGTTGATCTCCATTAGTCGGCCTGATTTGAGGCCTCAAGTCTTGTGGAGAAGGGAGAAGAGGAACTTGAAACTGGTTCATATATTGGTGATCTCCAGTTCTTGGCCTGATTTGAGGCCTCAAGTTCTGGGCAGGAGGACAAGAGGGGTTGAATAAATGCTGATTTTCAAATCTCGGCCCGATTGGAGGTTTATAATCCTGTACAAATAACAAGTTAATAAATAATTATCTACTGTATTATGAAAGTGTTGGTACTATAATTATATAGGAGCGTACCGGTAATTGTGGATGAGGAATTGAGCTCGGAGCAAGAGTAAATGGAGATCTCCAGTTGGAGAAAAGGCTGAATTGTCTTCTAGAAGATTCTGGAGGCTTCAATGCAAATCTTATACCAGCAACTGGTTCTGCTTCTCGCTTTACTTCAACTGTATTTGGAGCAGCAACTGGAGTCTCCAGTTGTGGCGGTACGGGTTCTTGTCTTGCTGAGTTGGAGCTTGTACCAACACTGCTTGTTCTCTGCTTAAAAATGTGACAATATTTACATATTAAAACAAAAGAATATATTTTTAAAATAAAAAAAAAAGAAGAATATGAGCCAAAATATCAAATTGAATTCATGTCAGAAGCTCTCAGTTGATCAATTGATGTAATATGAGGGGTTATCAGATTACCGGTTATACAAGGACCTCCTTGCATATTTTGAAAAGAGTGGTACAGGTCAAATGCGTCACATTCCATTCATAGGCTGAGTACATTTTGCTTGTACTAAATTAATACAGGGGCTTTATTGCATTTTTAGCACAGTAGTAAGAAGCTAAACCCTAAACCCTATGCAGTGTGCGTACAAGAGTGCACCATATTTTTATAAAGAAAAGAGAAGAATAAAATAAAATAAAAAATGTGAAGCATTTTAAATACCTCATTGTCTGATGACTTTTTGGTGGTTGCTCTCACTTCTGCTACTTTAGGAGTAGATGTAATAGGAATTTCCAGTTGCTTGCTTTGGAGAGAAGATTGCTCAACATTTGTTTCCTATCAAAACAATAACCAAATAATAAATAAATGCGAGCTATACTAATTAAGCCATACTAGCCCTAATTAAGCCTCAAGCTATTTGCCACAACAAGCCCCCAATAAGATTGAAAATTAGTTCTAATAAAAGTCTAAAATGCAAAATTAATTATCATTCACCCAAAAAAGCAATAATAAAACACAGAAAAAGATAATGAAAAGAAAATTTTACATACTTGAAGTTTTGGTGAGCTCTCATTGGTTACTTCTCCGCCTCCGGTCTCTACATGCCTCCCTGCCTGATTTAAATAACCAAAATTGCACAAATTTTACTCAGAATGAAGAAAATTAAGATTTGGAATTTTGGAATTCAGAAAAAAATGATGTTTATTTAGTTTTTTTTAAGACTATTAAGCAACAGATTAAATAAAGAGGCAATTCTACTGATTTCTACTCATCCTACTTACAGAATCAGGTGGTAAATCAGGTGCCCTGATTTTTGAGTTAGTAGGGGCAGGAGAAGAACTATCTTCTCTCTCTTCTTGAGAAGCAGACCTTCTAGAAGGTTCTGCCAAAACAACTGGACCAACTGGAGCGCTCGCTTGACCAATCACCTAGCAAAATTAATACAAAACACACACAAAAAAAAACATAATATATCAGTTAATCTGTTGTACCTTTCTTCTAACTATACAATTCTTTTTTTTTTGAGTCTCCTAACTATACAATTCTGAATACGACTCTTCTAAAAAATGAGATTTTAATAAAACTAAGAGGAAACCTGGTTTTTTGTGTAATTTATCGGATCAATCTCCTGTTTTACGACTACATTTTTTCTAGCCGATTCAGAATTTCGATCAGTTTTCTCAACATTTGTTTCGCTATGATCTGGTTCAGGCGCATCTCCAGTTGTTTTCTCCGAGCAAGCCTTACTCTGACCCACATCCTATTTCAATAATTAAAAAAAAAGTTAATACAAGTTTAAACAAACAAATGTAAGTTCAATTTCAATGAACTTGTTTTGTTTTTATACCTGAGTGGTGCTTTGTGCTCGATTTTGGGCTTCCCTTAGTGCTCTTCTCAATTGCTCTATTCCAACATGTGAAAACATCAGTCCCAAACTTTCACTGTCATTTTTACTTTGTTTTTGTTTCGGCTCGGACCTTCTAGAAGATTCAGAAGCCGTAGCTGACACAACAGGTACGCTTTCCTTGCTGGTTAGGGGCGTTTTCTGTTACAAAGAGATAATCAAATATACAGGATTATGCATATTCTGGAAATACTTCAAATATGTAAGTCATAATGTCTAATAATAACAACAATAATATCTGATAATAAGGGCGATTTAAGTGGTAATTTGACTGGAATTTGATGTTTAACCCCAATTCAGCACTAAGCCTAAAAGAAGGAAGAGAAATAGTACACCATCAATCACAGAAAAAGCAGATGTTCAGACCCTTTTGATACTACATGAATAGCCTCTTAAAACATGTAAAACATCAAATTAAACAATACGAAATCCAAAAAAATCAAAATAAAAGAAACCAATACCTGAACTGTTAGTATTCCACCAAAACCAGGGGGCAAATCCGTAAAATCCATCTCCTTTTTGACACAAATATTAGAACTCTGAGCTCCCTTGTCAACAGCAATTGGTGTTTTAGGCATTTCTTCAAAACAAGAGCTCGCTGCTTCACTCCTTTTTGTCGGAGTATTTTGAGAGTAAAATTCACTTAAAGACTTCTGTTTTGTAGCTGATTTTCGTCTTTTTTGGTGTTTCTTTTTCTTGCATTTGACGATCAGACCCCATAAGAAGGTAGATCCATTTATACCTGTTGATAACACGAGTAATTTGAAATTGAATATGGCTAGTTTACTTTAGAAAAATATAAAAAATTGAAAGAAACTTACTTTGGAATTGAGGTTGAAGCATTTGGGAAGAAAATACACGCAACTCAATGTTTCTTCCTAATATGAACTTCAAGACGTAACTCTTTGAATCCAAATACCGAATGATATTGCGATACTTTTTATGGCTGAAAAAAGTTCAAACAAAATCCAAATAAATAATAATAATAATAATAATAATAATAATAATAATAATAATAATAATAATAAAATTTTGAATTAAAACGTACTGATTTTCATCTTGAGGGAAGAAATAGAAGCCAATATCATCTATCATTGGAGGCTCCTGATCAAATTTCTTTGTCCATGCACTAGAACACTGAAAAACTCGCATTTCCAACTTAGCAGGCAATGTACTCACAATTTCACTTACTTCAATTTGAATTTTTCTTGAGAAATATGCGAGCATTTCCACTTGCTTGGTGCCGCATGGATCATTGACCATGAACGAACCCCTAAAATATAAAAAATTACATACCAAATATTAGTGATTTATAAAAGTATATGAAAATTAAGAAGAAAATTTATATTTTTATTTGGAAAAGGGGTTTTGCTGCTTACTTCCAGGCAAAGCGGGCAGTAGCATAAGGAACCGCATTGTTCGGATTTTTATTTTTGTTATTTCTTTCCTGCGAACCTACACAAATAAAAAATTCATTATTATTTAAGAAATTAAGGAAAAATAAACTCTTAATCGAAACAATTGATTATTTATTACCTGATGGGCTGCCTGATTCACTGAATAAGCTCCTCTTTCTTGGAGGTAAAGAAGATCCACCTTTTATTCGCAAAAAAAAGATCAATGATTAAAATAAAATAGAAATATTCACAAAAAAAATCAACCAAAGAATTATAATGATAAAAAAAGTAAAATATACAAAAGAAAAAAATTACCAGAAATATTGTTCATTTTAGGCTGAGTTTTGCCTCTTTCATTGAATGAAATATTCCCACTAGGCATGCCAGTTACTTCTTCTGAGATTATGAGCTTCACTTTTTCACATTCTTGCCTTTTTGAAGGATTTGCTTAAAAAAAAGAAGAAAGAAATAAACAAATGTCATTTTAGTATGAGATAAATTAGTAAATTATTGTAATAATTGATGAACTAATGATTACCTTCGACATAATTTATTTTTTGGGACATTGTGACTTCACCACAACAGTAAAAAATTCCAGCCTACAATAAAAACAAATACAAAACATAATTGAAAAAATAAATAAAAAGGAGGGTAAGTTAAAATGAAGATCCATAAATAAAGTTAAACCAACACTGTTATACTGTTATCATAAACAAAGGGCATATAGTTACCAAAACAAGAACTCGCAAAATATTAAATATAAAAGAGATATTACACACAAAACAGAACAGTTCAAAAATAAAAAAATTAAAATTAAAACAAGACAGGGACATGACAAGTATAGAAACGTTAATCAGGTATTAACAACACAAATCACTTCTATTTGATATTTATTTGAAATAGAAACAAATTAGAGGATCTTTCTCCAAGAAAAATTACCATTTTCCAAAGAAAAGTATTAGGAGGGTTGCTTTACATCAGAAATAAAAGCCAGAAAACAAATTAACAAAAAAATAACTAAGAAAAATTAAATATCCTCACATAAATAACTAACAACATGGAAAAATAGATGCTGGAACCGTTAAATGCGAATCAAACGTGAACAAAAACAGCACTTAATTCTTTTTACTTAAACCCTGGTTAAAACCCTTAAAAAAAGACCAAAAAACAGGGTTACATTATTTCTGGTCACAGAGATAACCAAGAAAAAGCCATTAGATAAAAAAAAATAGTTTTTTTTTCAAGATAAATCAAGTTCTCTTTATCAAAACATAAAAAAAAACGCCTTAGCAAAATTTCTACTTATAGCAGGCCGGACTTTAGTACAAAATTAAACCGGCTTAAAATATCTATTATTAGCAAAATAAAAAACGCCCATTTCCAGGGAGAAAGCATAGAAAAAATCACAATCCATACCTTCTTTTCGTTGATCAATCGATTCCTGAGACCTTTCTCTAATTTCTGACCACTTTCTGGGGGGAGAAATTACGAGGCGGAGACGAAGCGTCGATTACAGCCTCCAAGAACGGAAAAAGAAGAGTTGATTACAGCCTCGGAGAAAGGAAAAAGAAGAGCCGCGGTAAGAACATTACTCCCCTTTGTGCGTGAGTGAGAGAGCGGTAGAAATGGGGAACGGTGAGTATTGAGATCAGTGTGTGAGAGGAAGTGAGAGCGAGAAGAATGGAGAGGGGGTGTGAGAGTAAGGAATACAGAACAGAATAGAATAGAATAGGCATGAAGTTTTTGTTTGCATCTCTTTGTGCAGATTTTGTGCGACACGTAGTTTTGTGACTGTGCTGTAATTCTTATCTGTGATTGAAAATGAGAAAATATTTATATAATGTTTTTGTGTATTTTATATCTTGTATATATTATTTTTTTAATTTGGTGTTTTTATTCTACAAAATTAAAATATGAAAGTGTTTGGTGAAATATATTTGGTCAAAAAAGTAATTAGATGAGAGGTAATGTTTTTCTTTTTAAAGAAATGACATTCGATTATCTATTTTGTTCGATTTCATTAAATTAAATAATATTTTGGTACAAAGTGTTAAAGATGAGTACAACACGAAAATGCAAATGTAGGCTAAAAGAGAAATGAATATCATTACGACAATATTGGTCAAAAACTTAAAGGTTGAGGTTTCAAAATGTTGTTAAATTTCTGACTTCTTTGACAATGAATTTAAAGATAAGAGGTAATGTTAATCCAATAAAAAAATTACCTTATTTTGTATTTTTAAAGACTTAAAGAGATATTACCAAAATGAGCAATTATTAAATATTTCACAAGTTAATCGATAAATTGCTAAAACTTGTTAGATCAAATGGTAAGACACCTTAGAAGTTTGAAAGATATCTCAAATTCGAGTCATGACAAACATAATTTTGTGTAGCATTTAATTAGCAAATCCTATCAACTCACAAATTATGGGTCCAATCTACAAATATTCTTACATGCTTTTGGGTCTTACATGATTTTTGCAGTTGTGAGATGAAAAACAAGTAGGAACATTAATGGACTAGTTTATGAAATAGTAATTTTATTGTATCAAGATAAGGATAATTTATCGAATTATTCAGTAAGATGTTTGTCTTTTGAATTATTTCCATAAATGGCTAGTTGTTTCATGTTAAGATTTTTTTTTCAAGATACTAATTAACATATTTACTGCATCATAAAAAGTCACGATGAATAATGCCAACAATATGACTTCTCAAGTTCTCAAATTTACCTCATCAATTCCCTAATTTTATTTATTTTATGTTGTTTTTCTTTTTCTTTTTGGTAATTTAAACTTGTTCAAATAATTCAAAATCTGACAAAGCGGTCTACAAAAAGTTGTGCGTTACTCAAATGTCGTGAGATAATTAATTGGGTTTGACTTAGTTAATAGTGATTCAACTAAGATGATTTATATTTTTTTCTTACTTTTATGTTATCATAAATGCAGTGTTCACTTAGAATCGACAAATAAGTATTGTTTTTTTTCTTTTATTTATTAAAAAAAGGCATTGGGATTATTTGTCTGTGTTGAAGTGTTATACACATTGCAAATTAATAGTAGTAATAAACAATCCCCAAACATAAAATGGAGATCTCCGCTTTTCCTCAATGGAGAGGAGTGCCAATGAAAACTTTTGAAGTGGCGAGGGAATTTGGAAACTGCATGGTCAGGTCTTCAGAGTCCTTAATTACAGTGCATTACACCAATAAGGAAAAATACATCATGGAACTGGTCCATTATGGACCGAACCATTAAGAACAAGCCATAATAGCAAAAAAGAGCTTGCCATACTCTGTTTTTCCCTACTTTCTGTTGCTAATATTGGCAGTTTTTAACTTAAGCGGGTTTAAACTTATAGGACCTGTTCGGCAGCAATGGAATAGACCGGATTAGTAGAATAAATATGCTATTCCGTTCTAATCCAGCCGAACATTTCTAGAATAAATCGGAATAAAGTCAGGAAATCATGTAATTGTCTATTCCATCTTATAGGTGGAATTCTGATATTCCACATAATAGCCAAATTTCGAGAGGAAAATACTCCTCCGTATTCCATTGTTGCATTACGTGGCTAATAAAAAGTTAATTTTCTCTCTCTCTCTCTCTCTCTCTCTTCTTTCTTCCCCAAAGCACCACACCCATAACTCTTCGAATTTTTTTGCAAAGCAACATTTTTTTTTAGAATAATTATCGAATTTTTTTGCAAAGCAACATTTTTTTTAGAATAATTAAGCAGATAGAACTATTTTAAAAATAATTAGCCAACTAGCACTTCCGTCAGAGAATCTGGCGAAACTGAAGCGATTTCGTCATAGGCTCTTGCGGAACTGGCCTGACACCTTTAAACATGATTAATTAACAAAAAAGTCAGTACCGCCAGAGGGTCTGGCGAAACTTGGTAAAATTTATTTTTTCAGGTTAAACTCTCAATTTAGAATGCTAATTAGCTCAAAAAAATTACGCACAACTTAGAATCTCTGGCGGAACCGCCTATTTTATATTTTTAAACCGAATTTTATTCAATCACTCTTGCCGAACGTTGTTGGAATAAAATAGAATATAGTCGTCTATTCTCTCTTCCGCTAAACTACTATTATGTGTTGCCAAACGGGCACATAGTGAGGTCCGGTTGAATGAACTGGAAGTTAGACTTGAAACGTGAAAATTTTAAAATAATGATACTGTTATGTATGACTCTAAATCTTTCAATAATCAATTTTTTTTGGTACGTTGTTTAGGAAATATTTAGGTTATGAAAATAAATATTTAGGGAATATTTAGGCAAGGAGGTTGATTGTTTCTATTTTTGCATTGTATATTAGGTAATTATATCTTTAATTTAGACAACTTATTTTAGTAATTAGTCATGGCTCTCTACTATATAAAGAGGCCTAAATGTATTGTAATAGTATCTCAATTCTTACAATGTAGTCTCTCAATTGAATAAACGATTTCTCTCTTCTTTTTTAGTTATTTCTCTCATGAGTTCTCTTACTATACATTAATATTCTCTACATTACCTAACATATATAGTAATAAAATAGATTTTTTTTTATGTTCAATGCATTGAGATACTTTATTAAATATGTGTTAAATCGTATTTGTCGGAAATTGAACTCATGATCTTTTGTTACATATGCAAACGCTTTAACCAACTATACTATAAGTCATTTGCATAATAAAATAGGTTTTCCAATAATCTTTTTATATTTGGTTTTGTAAACATAATGTTTTAAAATGTTAGATTAAGATGAGGAAAAAACCTCTTTTTTTTTGTTTCAAATAAATAGCGTTTGAAACTAAGTTGACGCGGCATCGTTCCAGCTCCATCATTCCCATTTCTCCCTTCAAAGTAAGAGCAGGAATTGAACGAGTTTATGATAATTTAGTTCAATTTTTTGAATTATTATTAATTGAGTGATTTTTTTTATTTTTAGGTTTTTATGTTTGAATAAGAGTGATAAGATTGGAGAAGATTTTTATTATTCAAATTTTGTATTTGTATTTTTTTGGACCAGATTTGAATATTTGATATATCTAATCACAATTTTGTGTTTAATTATTTTATATTAAACTTGACTAAGTGGAACAAAAAATTGGTAGATAAGCGGACCAAAAATTTATTACTACAATTAGTTTACATAATTGATATAATTTAGATTTGAACGTATTTATTATTGTGATATTGACCCCAATTTCTTATTTTTCGTCTACTTTTGAAGCTTTTCAAAATGTCACATTACCCAAATAATCTAAACCGTTAAATGATAAGAAATGTTTACATCTCAATCGTTGAATCATGTTTTGATTTCATGGGTTTCACATATTTTTGTAATTATTTATGTGGTAGTTATTTTACACTCATTTTTAAGTCCTCACAAGATGCCACTTCATCATTCTATTTTATATTATAATTGCGGGATGTAAATTCAACGAATTAGATTATTTTTTAGATTTCATTAGTTCAGTTATTACATACATTCTTATTTTTTTTCTCTTGGCAAGAGGAGTATAAAATCAAGCATGAACTAATTATCAGTTTTAATTCAAATAGAAGGTGAAGAGTTCATCCATCAAAACACAATTTTTTTCTTTTTTATTTTCAAAAATTTTATTGATTCTTGATCAAATATTGTATTTCTTCTACTAACAACATCATATTTAATTTCGTTTGCATTTTCTCTCTGTTTTAAACTCTATATTGCTATGATTCGAGTTAATTTGTTATTTTACTTAAGTATGTGAAGATGAATTATATACGATATTATATGAAAAAATGATTAACTAAGATACGCTTATATAAAATAATGTATTTTAGATAATTAAAATTAAATAATTAGATTTTTAAAATATAAGATGGACAATGTACGAGAATATACATAATACATAAATGAAGCCTAAATGTATATATTTAGATAAGCAAGTTTCATAATTAGACTATTAAATTATTTCTAATTAATTAATTAATTAATTAATACCATACATTATTATTTATTCTATTTTTTTTTAATTCTTCTTGAGCCACATCACTCATTTTGTATTGACCGCCGGATTAAGATATTGTTCTTAAATGTTTCACTTCTCAAATTAATTAATTTCTATACCAACTTATTTATGGTTATTAACACATTATCATATAATTGTTCTATTTGTATTTCATTTTTCATCTCTGATTTCGTAAGAATTATCAAAATCTTTGGTTTCTCAAACTCGCTGCTATTATGTTGCAATCTAAATGATATCATTTTAAAACAAATTCATTTATGATTTGCTACATTAATGTTTAATGTTTTATGTTTCATTATTATTTTTTGAGAACTATTATACAGAAAGATTGTTTGTCTTTTGAATTATTTCCATAATGACTTGTTATTTCATGTTAATATTATTTTTTTGAGTTATCAGTTAACATATTTAGTGCATCAATAAAATATCATCATGGATCATGCCGACAATATGACTTCTCAAGTTCTAAAATTACCTCATCAATTCCCTAATTTTATTTATTTTATGTTCTTTTTCTTTTTTCTAATTTGAACTTTAGAAAAATGTTCAAATGACCCAAAATCTGACAAAGCGGTGTACAAAAAAGTTGTGCTTTACTCAAACGTCGTGGTATAATTATTTGGGTTTGACTTAGTTAATTAGTGATCCAATTAAGATGATTTATATTTTTTTCTTACTTTTATGTTAACATAAATGCAGTGTATACTTATAATCAAGATCACTAAATTAATAAATAATTACAAATAAGTATTACATTTTTCTTCTACTTATTAAAAAAAAGGCAATGGGATTATTTAAGTCTGTGTTGAAGTGGTTATACACATTGCTATTTTATAGTAGTAATAAACAATCCCCACACATAAAATGGAGATCTACGTTTTGCCTAATGGAGAGGAGTACCAAAGAAAACTTTTGAAGTGGCGAGGGAATTTGGAAACTGCATGGTCAGGTCTTCAGAGTCCTCAACTACAGTGCATTGCACCAATAAGGAAAAATACATTATGGAACTGGTCCATTCTGGACCGAACCATTAAGAACAAGCCATAGTAGTAAAAAAGAGCTTGCCCTACTCTGTTTTTTCCTGACTTTCTGTTGCTAATAGCCTGATATTGGCAGTTTTTAACTTAAGCGGGTTTAAGTGAGAGAATTGGTTTTCTCTCCAATTTAACAAGAAAACAAATTCGGCCCGTTGGACAAAAGATGGAAAAGTGAAGGAATAGTTATTTTATTTTATTTTATTATTGTTCGGCAAGTTTCATGGAATAAAAAGTTGATTTAAAAAATAAAAAATAATTGTTAATTACTATAATATTCTTTTTTTAATTATATTCTATTAATTTATTTAATAATCTCTATTTTTTAATTAAATAGGATAGAAAATATAAAAATATAAATGTTCCATTAAAAATACAATAATAAAAGAAAAATAAAATTTTATTCAAAAATATAGGAAGATATATCTCTTTAGAAAGAGAAAAATGAGTACAATCATTTACACATTTCAAATTTATGATTTTATGAAATTATTATTGAAAATTAGTGATTTTTTTCATTCATATTTTTTTACAAAAAAATTATAGAAAGAAAGGAGAGAGAGAAATAGTACATTAATTGCTAATGTCATGTCATCTAAAGATGGAAGAACGGATGATATTTTCGTCCTAAAATTTGGGTTATTCCATGGAATAAAGATCTTGCACCCTCTCCATGGAATTAGAAAATTCCATTCTTCGACCCATTTATTTCATTTACTTCTACCCTTATTCGGCTGGAATAACCCACTTCTTCCACTCTTATTCCACTTTCCTGGCCACCAATTGGAAAAGATATAGAAAAAAGTGGGTCCAAGAATCTCATTTCTTTTCTCCAACTTTCTCACATATCAATAAGCCCTTATAGTGAGGCCCGGTTGTGAACTTGGAAGTTAGACTTGAGACGTACCATTTCACGTTTTTTTTGTGAATTATTTAAAATAATGATATAATAATAAAATAGGTTTTACAACTAATCTTTTTATGTTTGGTGTTGTAAACATAATGTTTTTTTTTTTAATCTTGGGGAATTCGAATATGTGACCTTTGGATTCAAAGATACATAAGTTACCAACTGCGCTATCTCTCAGTTGGTGTAAACTCTTTTGTTTTTGTTTTTGTTTATTGTTTCAAAAAACTAATGTTTGAAACTAACATTCTTATGCCAAAACAAGGGCCAAAAAGATAGGGAACTTGTGTCTAGAATGCCTGTAGTGTAAATATTTTGTTCCCAAGCCCATAAATTTTGAAAACATTATTTTCACAAATTTATATACGAAAATATTTTATTCCAAAAAAAAAAAAAATGCATGGAAATAAAAAAATTTAGATCTTTTAAATTATAGCATTATTAAAAAAAACTCTTTCTTTTGCCAATACGTACAAAATTATAGAAACTATTTGTTGGATCGATTCTATATTGAATCGTCAATAATTGGCTACTAATTACACTTTTACTAAATGTGCATAACGTTTATTTAAGGAGGCAATAAAAAATAGATGACTAATTAGATTTTTATTAGACTCTTCTTACTTTTAGATTATTATAAATTGAACTAACTAAACTTCACGAATTAAATAATCGAGTGGTTGTCTCGCTCTGCTTCGGACCTAATAGTTTTATCGAAAATGGTAAAAATAATGGTCATATATTTCATAATTTAGCGGCATAATTTTTCAATTTTGTAGCTATTTTTTTTTAAATATTGATCACAATAGCTTTACATGATATTTACTATCATGATCATCTTGGTTAATACATGTTTCTAATTTAAGATATATTCAAATATGAATGTTACTATATTCATGTTGTTTTTCTTTTCTATCATAATTATGTCATTTTATAATATTTTTTGTTGGGTTTCGGACGTGCATAATGCAGTGAAAAAATAAAAATTTCATCCAAAACCAATCGAAGGATCCGTGCGTATCGGTTAAATTAAAGAAATAAAACTTAAAGATAACTTTCGGATTACGCTTAATCCGTGACACTCAAACCATGCGTGTTATCCAGACGCCTTTAAACCGGTTACTGTTGTTGTCCTCAGTTGGATGATATTTAAAACTATTCTGAGCTACTAATATATTTGTGTGAGAATGTCTTGAGCTAGATAGTCGCACGATCAAGTTCTCGGAAATGTTTCGGTCGCATTCTACCTAATCTCAGAAGAATAAGAAGTCGTCACACATGCAAATAATTGTAAGACAATATCTTAAGGTGTGGGAGCAAGCTTCTTAGCTCTTTGTGTGTGTTTATTCTTTTCGGTGAGTAATTTAATTCCTATTAAAAGGGGAGTATAATCTACAATTTACAAATTCTGGCCAGTTCCGTTGTCAACGAAAGTGGTCCGTTCCCAACGGACCACTGTGTTAGCAACGGAACTCTTTGTTGAGCAAACTTTCATTTTGTCAATTTTTTGGCTGAAATTGTATACAGTCTGATGGCAACGGAACTATTCCTTGATTGCCTTCTGTTTTTGGCAATCCGTTGGCAACGGACAAGTTCCGTTGGCAACGGAACTACGCAGTTTTTCTTTTCTATGGCTGCTACCTTCCTCCTTTAAAAATGGGAGCCGCCTCTATACTTGCTTAATTTGGGTAATCATGATGTCTTGCTAGAGGCCGCTCATGATTTATAATCCATTGTGATTATTGCCAACATTAAGTAAACCTACATGGTCACACCCAAAGAACAACTAATGAGACGTACACAGAAAAATCATAACTTATGTGATAAGTTGTATGGAGAGCTACATAGTCAAGTGACACATCCAATCCTACATCTTATATGATAAGGTGTGTTGCATATATGGTTATATAGTTACCATGCACATAGGATATGAAACTTATGGACTATATAGGCACAAGAGACACCCCAAAATCAGATTAAGGGCATAATATTTATCGTTCTTTATCCGTTCAAAGGGGTTGTTCGTGTGGATACCGGTAGAGGACGAAGCGAAGTGCAGCGTCTTTGTGATTTGGGTTGAAACCGTGATTTTTGTTTGGAGAATCGGTTTATTTGGAGAATCGGTTTGTTAGGAGAATCGGTTTGCTTGGAGAATCGGTTCGTTTGGAGATTGCTTGGAGATCGGTTTGCGAGACCGATTAGGCGAATCATTCAAAGGATCGGTTTGGAAACCGGTTTGGATCAGGCAAAGAAAACCGTCAACCAAATTCATTTTTTATCATCACGGATTAAGCGTAATCCGAAGGTACAAAGTTATGAACTTTTCTTTGATTTAATTGTAATTCACGGATCCTTCTTTTGGGTTTCGAATTCGATTTTGTTTCATTTTTGTTTTTTCCGCTGCGTTATGAATGGTAGAAACCCAACAGTGGTATCAGAGCCAGGTGAATTCCAATTAAATTAAGACGGATAAACCATTTTTGAAATATTTCTTTTGATTTTGAGGCGTTGTTTTTCAATTTTTTGAATTTTGGTCATGAACGGTTGCAATTTTATGAAAGGGTGCGACTTCATGAAATGGTGCATGTGATGTATCTTGATCATGAACGGATGCGACTTCATGAAAGGATGCGACTTCATGAAATGGTGCATGTGATGTATCTTGATCATGAACGGTTGCGATTTCATGAAAGGATGCGACTTCATGAAAAGCTGCATGTGATGTATCTTGATCATGAAAGGTTGCGATTTCATGAAAGGATGCGACTTCATGAAAGGGTGCATGTGATGTATCTTGATTATGAAAGGTTGCGACATGATTGAAAGGGTGCCTTGGGTATGTCATGAAGGGATGCATGTGATATATCATAACCTTCGGATGGGTGTCTAAATTTTATGAAAAGGTGCGAAACTACGTATATGATACACTCAATAAATTTCGAAAAGATATATTCAACACATAAAGTTTTTTTAAAGAAATTTTGAGTTTCGGCACTATATAAAATAAAATTTCTTCAGGGGCGCTGCCCCTTGAAACCCTGCAGGGGCTCTGCCCCTTGACCTAGTAAGGGCTCTGCCCCTTAACCCTGCGGGATCTCCGTTTTTCGGGGCCGCGCCCCGAACCCCGCACTCACGCATAGATTAATCGTAGACCCCAAATTTCATATTCGTAACGCCTTATACATATTTCGTAAAATGGTTTAAAGTACAACATAATGCATATAACATGGCGTATTAGATATGTGATGAATGATTGTGATTTGTGTGTGATGATGTGATGTGTGTAATATATGTATGTATGTAAAAATGGACATGGTTCCGTTCTTGGTTGATGTGATGTAATTTATTTTGATGGTTAATTGTGACGGGCATGGTTCCGTTCATTTTATATATAATATAACTACCACGATCATACACATCATGGAGATGAAGGAGTTCACCATCCACTTCATACGCATCATGGAGATGATAGAGTTCACCATCCACCTCATACACATCATGGAGATGAAGGAGTTCACCGTCCACCTCATACACATCATGGAGATGAAGGAGTTCATCGATGCCTTGTGGTTGAATGTATCTTAGGAAATGATCTTAATGATTGGCTCATTTAGATCATCAAGGCCATGTTATATCATATCATATTTATTTTATCTGTGCATGTGATGTTCTGTGATGAAATACATGATAAAATAAAACAACAAAACAAAAGATTAAACATAACAATCCCTCATATAATATTGAATCATAGAAATGCCTCCCATGTATCTATACTTATTATCCCTTCGATCATGCAAAATTTGGGTATGCCAAAGCATAGTGAATTAGCATAATCTTAGGGTGATAAGAAGTGAGAAATATTCTCGATATTTAGACATGGTTAGATTCAACTGAACTATCAAGTCAGACTTGGGTTTGGGGCATATGATAGGATGCATACGCCGAGCATATGATGCTCATCCTATGGATTAAACGAGAGTTGTATGAGATACAATTGGAAACGTTCCTACCTAAATAATTAGGTTCTAGGCGATGAGCCAAAGTTCACTTGGAACTTGATGAAATATGGATCTTGGCCCACTATGAAATTTAAAGTTAAAATTTCCGAATCAATACATTTGAGGGTCATTGATTTGAATACAATAGTGGGAGTTAAAATTATATTAAAATATCTCAAATCACATATTAATATAAACCTGCATTTAATTCTGTGTAGAAAATGGCAACAAACAACACAGCAACTTTAACATTGAGATCCGTCCTTGAGAAGGACAAGCTCAATGGGAAAAACTTCCTTGACTGGCATCAGAATTTGAGAATTGTTCTCAAACAAGAAAGGAAGAACTATGTCCTTGAAAGGCCCATTCCTAACCAGCCCGCTGATGATGCTGATCAAGAAGTGATAAACACTTATGCCAAGCATACAAGCGACTCTAATGATGTGACATGTCTCATGTTGGCCACCATGGATGCCGATCTTCAAAAGCAGTTTGAAAATTTAGAGGCATTTCCAATGTTGGCACAGCTCAAGGAAATGTTCCAAGAGCAAGCTAGAAATGAGAGGTATAATGCACATTGTGCATTAGCAAGTTGTAAGATGGTTCCCAACTCCTTGGTGAGTGCTCATATTCTGAAAATGAAAGGGTACCTTGATCAACTTGAGAAACTAGGGGCAAAGGTTGGCAATGAGATGACTACCGATTTGATCCTTAGGTCTCTTCCTCCGAATTTCAAGCCGTTTATAATGAACTATAATATGCATAACATGGACAAGAGTATCACGGAGTTGCACGGCATGCTGAAGAACTCTGAGGGGACTATGAAGACAAATGTTGTCAACGATGTTCTCTTGATTCAAGAAAGGCAAGGGTCAAAAGAGAAAATTCAAGGGCAAAGTCAAAGGAAAAGGTAAGGGCAAGGTCTTGTCCGAACCTAAGAACAAGAAACCCAAGGAGGGTGTTTGTTTCTTCTTCAACAAACCAGGCCATTGGAAAAGAAATTGCCAGGCATACTTGGAGGATCTAAAGAAGAAGAAGAAGAGTAGTGAGACTACTACTTCAGGTATTAATGTTATTGAAATTAATTTATCTACTTCTTCATCTTGGGTATTAGATACCGGATGCGGTACTCACGTTTGTAATAATGTGCAGGGGCTGCAAAGGAGTAGAAGATTAGCCAAAGGTGAAGTGGACCTGCGGGTGGGAAATGGAGCAAGAGTTGCTGCATTAGCCGTGGGCATTTATTTATTATCTTTACCTTCTGGACTTGTAATAAATTTAAATAATTGCTACTATGTACCTGCTGTGAATAGGAATATTGTATCTGTGTCGAGATTGGTTTTGGATGGTTTTAAGTTTGTTATTGAGAATAATAACTTTACCACAAGTAAAGAAAATATTTTCTATGCGAATGGTCAATTAGAAAATGGTCTTTATGTTTTAAATCTTGATCATGAACATTACAAGTCTATCTATAGCATTAATACAAAGAGATTTAAATCTAATGATTTGAATCTGACATATTTCTGGCATTGTCGTTTAGGACACATAAATGAGAAACGCATTTCTAAACTCTACCAATATGGACTTTTAGACTCATTTGATTTAGAATCATTTGAGACGTGCGAATCTTGTTTATTAGGTAAGATGACAAAGGCTCCTTTCACAAAGAGAGGTGAGAGGGCAAGTGAGTTATTGGATCTCATACATACAGATGTATGCGGACCAATGAGCACACCAGCTAGAGGTGGTTTTCGATACTTCATTACTTTTACTGATGACTTAAGTAGATATGGATATGTTTACTTAATGAAACATAAATCCGAATCTTTTGAATTGTTCAAAATTTTCAAAAGTGAAGTAGAAAACCAGCTAGGTAAGAAAATAAAAGCACTTCGATTAGATCGAGGTGGCGAATATTTAAGCCTAGAGTTTGACAATCATCTTAAAGATTGTGGAATAGTTTCACAACTTACTCCTCCTGGAACACCTCAATGGAATGGTGTCTCGGAAAGGAGAAACCGAACATTACTAGATATGGTTCGGTCTATGATGTCAAACAGATCTTCCGATATCCTTTTGGGGTTATGCCATTGAGACTGCCGCGTTCATAATAAACAGAATTCCATCAAAAGCTGTTCAAAAGACTCCATATGAGATATGGACTGGGAGGAGTCCTGCATTGTCTTTTCTAAAGATTTGGGGTTGTGAAGCTTATGTGAAGCGTCAAATTTCTGACAAGTTAACACCGAAATCTGATAAATGCTTATTTGTGGGATATCCTAAAGAAACTAAAGGATATTACTTTTATAACCCATCCGAGAACAAAGTGTTTGTTGTTCGAAATTGTATCTTTTTGGAAAGAGAATTTATTTCTAAAGGAACTAGTGGGAATAAAGTACACATTGAAGTAATTGAAGATCCACTAATTAGCAATGAACAGCCATTGGAAGATCCACAAGTCTCTTCAAGAGTTGACGAGTCCGGTCTTGAAACACAAGATACTCCTCGTAGATCTGGTAGAGTTCGTCATGAGCCCGAGAGATATGGATTTCTCGTGACTGATGATAGAAATGTGACGCTCATAGATGATGAACCCACATCTTACCAAGAAGCTATAAAGGATCCTGATTCTCATAAATGGTTAGAAGCCATGAAAACTGAGATGCAGTCCATGTACGATAATCAAGTTTGGAACCTAATTGATTCACCTGAAGGTTCTAAGACCATTGGGTGTAAATGGGTTTTCAAAAAGAAAACTGACATGGACAGAAATGTGCATACCTATAAAGCGAGACTTATTACGAAAGGTTTCCGACAAACTCATGGTATTGACTATGACGAAACTTTCTCACCAGTTGTCATGCTTAAATCGATTAGAATTCTGCTTGCCATAGCTGCATATTATGACTATGAAATATGGCAAATGGATGTCAAAACAGCTATTCTTAATGAAAATTTACTCGAGGATGTGTATATGACACAACCCGAGGGTTTTGTTGATCCTAAGAATTCTGATAAGGTCTGCAAATTGCAGCGATCCATTTACGGATTAAAGCAAGCATCTCGGAGTTGGAATCTTTGTTTTGATGAAGTAATCAAAGGTTTTGGTTTTATCAAAAATGAAGATGAACCTTGTGTTTACAAGAGGGTTAGTGGGAGCGCAATAGTTTTTCTAGTACTTTATGTAGATGATATATTACTCATTGGAAATGACATTCCGACTTTAACAAATGTTAAGACATTTTTAGGAAAGTCTTTTGCAATGAAGGACCTTGGAGATGCCGCTTATATACTCGGCATTAAGATCTATAGAGATAGATCTAAAAGGCTCATAGGTCTAAGTCAAAGTACCTATATTGACAAAGTGTTGACACGATTTCGAATGGATGATTCGAAAAGAGGTTTCATACCAATGTCACATGGCATAAAATTGAGTAAGACTCAACGTCCTGCTAATCAGGAAGAACGAAATCGCATGAATAAAATCCCGGATGCTTCGGCTATTGGATCTATCATGTATGCCATGCTTTGTACTAGACCATATGTATCATATGCATTAAGTGCAACTAGCAGATATCAATCTGATCTCAGTGAAAGTCACTGGACAACAGTCAAGAATATTCTGAAGTACTTGAGAAGAACTAAGGATTCATTCTTGGTTTATGGAGGATTTGAAAGTGAGCTAGTTGTAACAGGTTACACGGACTCAAGCTTTCAAACCGACAATGATGATTTTAGATCGCAATCTGGTTATGTGTTTTGTTTGAATGGAGGTGCAATAAGTTGGAAAAGTTACAAACAGGACACTGTAGCGGATTCTAGGACAGAAGCGGAGTACATAGCAGCTTCAAGAAGCAGCTAAGGAAGCAGTTTGGATGAAGAAGTTCATTGAAGAACTCGGTGTGGTTCCTAGTATAGCAAATCCTGTGGATCTTTATTGTGATAACAATGGGGCAATCGTGCAGGCAAAGGAACCAAGATCGCATCAAAGAACCAAACACATACTTCGACGTTTCCATTTGATCAGGGAGATCATTGCGAGAGGAGATATTAAAATATGCAGAGTTGATGGTGATGATAATGTTGCCGATCCGTTGACTAAACCACTTTCTCAAGCAAAGCATGAGGGTCATGCTAGGTCGATGGGTATTAGATACTTGTTAGATTTGGCCTAGTGCAAGTGGGAGATTGTTAGTAGTATGCCCTAGGCCAATATATTTGAGACCTAGATGTATGGATTATGTTAAACAAACATTGTGTTTATTTAGAGATATTTTATATAATAAATGCGTATTGGTTATATTATTCTTATTACTAAAATGTACCTTGAATATGATATTCAGCTTTATATCATCAAAGTATGTGACTTTGATAGTAAAACTATAAAGTATTATGAATGATATTCTAAACCGTCCCTGATCATTCATAGGATGTTTGTGAGACAAACATACTTTATGATAAGCTATAAATGGACATCAGTATGTTAGTTGACTGGTGGTCACGTTTTACTTATCATGAATAAGAGTTATTAAGTCATTAACATAAGTATATGTTAGAGACCATATACTGGATTGACCCACCTTGAGAATACTACATGGTTCGTGTCATTAGTTATTCTCAGTAAAGAATGTATCTGTAATCCTTAGACTTGAGATTATCCCAGTTTCCTACATGATAAATTTTATACTTTAATATAGTCTAACATCGTCTTTAACCGGGAGATCATAAAGATTATAATTAGGTATATAATGAATTGTGTGGAGGAAAGAGTTTAATTAAGATAGGATTTGTTCCTCTCATAAATTGAGAGAGATATCTTTAGGCCTCTTGATGATTTGATTGAAGAAATACACGGCCGTGCTCAAGTGAATTAATAAGGAGTTATTAATGTCATTTCATGTTCAATCAAATTCGGTATCAAGAAATATTTATCAACTAACATAAGGTTGACACATACCATGCCTTATGGACGATATAGATATCGTGTAACAAAAGGATACAATGCATGACATAAATTAGGTTTGATCGAATCATCTATACTTGCTTAATTTGGGCAATCATGATGTCTTGCTAGAGGCCGCTCATGATTTATAATCCATTGTGATTATTGCCAATATTAAGTAAACCTACAAGGTCACACACAAAGAACAACTAATGAGACGTACACAAAAAAATCATAACTTATGTGTTAAGTTGTATGGAGAGCTACACAGTCAAGTGACACATCCAATCCTACATCTTATATGATAAGGTGTGTTGCATATATGGTTACATAGTTACCATGCACATAGGATATGAAACTTATGGACTATATAGGCACAAGAGACACCCCAAAATCAGACTAAGGGCATAATATTTTTCGTCCATCTTTTGTGAGAAAACGAGGAGAGAAAAATCCGAAAATTATTCTTTTGTTATTTTCTGTGAGAAAATGAAGAACGAATACTAGCATATATCGTTCTTTATCCGTTCAAAGGGGTTGTTCGTGTGGATACCGGTAGAGGACGAAGCGAAGTGTGGCGTCTTTGTGATTTGGGTTGAAACCGTGATTTTTGTTTGGAGAATCGGTTTATTTGGAGAATCGGTTTGTTAGGAGAATCGGTTTGCTTGGAGAATCGGTTCGTTTGGAGATTGCTTGGAGATCGGTTTGTGAGACCGATTAGGCGAATCATTCAAAGGATCGGTTTGGAAACCGGTTTGGATCGGGCAAAGAAAACCGTCAACCAAATTTATTTTTGATCATCACGGATTAAGCGTCATCCGAAGGTACAAAGTTATGAACTTTTCTTTGATTTAATTGTAATTCACGGATCCTTCTTTTGGGTTTCGAATTCGATTTTGTTTCGTTTTTGTTTTTTCCGCTGCGTTATGAATGGTAGAAACCCAACAATAACTTACAAACTCGATTTCTTTAACTTCAACAGACCAACGAGCAACACGCCCAAAGCTCCATTAATCTCACTTTTAGATTTAGAGAAATTCAACAGTATTAAGAAGAGAGAAAATCTACTTTTAATCAATTGAAAATCGTGTATATACTGAGAGAGGCGGCCCTCTTTTTAAAAGAAGGAAAGAGCAGGCGTCACAGAAGGAAACTGTGCAGTTCCGTTGCCAACAGATTGCCAAAAACAGAAGGCAATCAAGGAATATTTCAAATCAAATGGCTAAATTCCTACTGATCCGTTGCCAACGGAAATGTTCCGTTGCCAACAGACTGTATGTGATTTCGGCCAGAAAGAAGTTAGGACGAAACGTTCACCAACAGACAGTTCCATTGTCAACATAGTGGTCCGTCGGCAACTGACCACTTCCGTTGTCAACATAACTAACCAAAAAATCATTATTTTGCAGATTCTACTCTCTTTTTAATAACAATTAAATTTCTCACCAAACTACACAAACAGGAAGATTAAGAAGCTTGCTCCCACGCCTTAAAATACTCTCTTGAAATTTTTAGCATGCGTGACGACTTCTTATTCTTTTGAGATAGGCAGGATGCGACTGAGTCATTTCCGAGAACTTGATCGTTAGACTAGCTGGCTCAAGACATTCTCACACAAATATATTAGTAGCTCGGAATTGTTTTAAATATCATCAAACTGAGGACAACAAGCTCCCCCTTTTGATGATTTTCAAAACTATTCCGATAAATTGGCAAGTTTAAATTCATTCTCCCCCTTTTTGAAAAACATGCAAAAGGGAAAACGATTGAGAAGCATTTACTCCCCCTCGACATGTGCTCCCCCTGAAGTTAATACCCCATGAAATTTATTTATGTATTTATTTATCCTTTTTTGTTCGAAAAAAATAAGTAGAACCACAGTCACACAATAATTTTAACAAAATGTGAGTTTTAAAGAAGTTCAAACGACAAATGCATTAGATCATAGATTCAAAAATAAAAGAAAATAAGAACTACAAATAAGCAAGATACAAACCACAAATTCATGGGAATATAACATAATAGTAAAATAAAGTCATTAGCGAAAAGAAAAAAAAGCATAGAGCAAAACGCAACTAGGGTTTATGGTAAGGATGGAGAATGGTCATCAGTTACTCGGCCGGTCCGCCAAAGTCGGAGGGGTTAGGGTTGGAGGAAGACGAACCGGGAGCATATCAGCCATTAAAAGCTGAGAGAAGGGTTTGAAAGTTCTCGTGTTGAATCCGATAAAGGTCTTGATACTTCTGGTTATTTTTGCGAACATAATTCGCGAACCGGGCCTCGCTCTCATCTTGGTGGATGCGTAACTCTTGTTGGCCGTCAAGAAGAGCCGCAAGATCCCTTGTTTGGCGACGGGCCATAGCGCGTAGCACCTGATCGGTTGTACCCGTTGTGTAGTCAAAGTCAATGGTGTCATCATCGTCAAAGATATATTGCTCGGCCTCGGGTTGTAATGCTGGATCTTGGTGGATGACGGGTTCCGCCGGAGGGTGAGGATTAGGGTTAGGATTTTCCGGTGCCTGGTGTGCTTGAGGGTTTAGAGTGCATAACGCACGCGCGAGATTGTCTAGAGTCTTGGATTCCGTGTCAAGAAGGCCACACGGGAAGTCCGCGTTCGTTCAAGGGTGAAAAATAACGGAATATCTTCCTATCTCGAAGTATGAAAGGACCATATTCGTCGTTGCCAAAGGAAAAATGTTTTAGATTGTAGTGATTTGGGTAATGATCAAGGTCAAGGAGATCACGGTTAGGAACCTTTTCCAAAGGATTTATAAGGATTGCACGGGGAATCGTGATATTTAATTTATTGCAAATCCAAGTAAGGAGATTTTCGTACGGAAGGTTTCCAATATGCGAGAAATATTGCATATGATGGTATATTAAGAATGGAATATTAATTGATTTGGATTTATTCCATAAATGACGAAGTAGGTAAATATTTCGCCGTTCGAAATTGGTTTTAAGAGCCGCAACGGGAGCGAGAATGTTATTGATGAAGTGAAAAACAATCCGTTGTCACAGTTCATAATTCGTCAAGTTGTGGTTTGGGGGGTCGCCATGCATGTATTCCTTCATTTTTTCATACGATTCACCACCGAGCCATTTGTTGGCGTGTCGGATATAGAAGCACTCTTGGTCTTGATTTACCTCAAGATCGAACCACTCGCAAAGGTTGGACGGGTTTATTATTACGGGATGTCCGAATAGCCACGATGTAACTTGATATGTTTGGTCATCAAAGGTTACATTTGCGTAAAAGAGGCGAATTAGGGTTTCGTAACCGGGGGTCGGATATTGGCAAAAGCCCGGGAAATCATAGATTTTGGACGATTTCTCGTGTCGGAGAGCATGAAAGATCTCGCATGCATTTTTTGCGGTTAATTTGTCATGGAATTTATCATATGCGCTCAGTGTTTTGAAAAGAAATGTATTTTTCCTGTTATTGAAATCCAATTCGGGGTTTGAGGGTGTCTTTTGTTTGGACGCCGTCGTCTTGATTCCTGTTTTCGATTTTGGTACCATTTATAAGGTTGAAGTATTAAGAAATTGATAAAGACAGATGAAGTTATATCAAACTCTTGGTGGATCTTTGAAGAGAGAGTTGCCGATAGGTCGATTTCACGAGAGAATTGGAAGAACGGCGGCTACCGAGTCCAACCAAAAAAGGCTTTAAATCCAATTCGTTTCGGGGTTATTTGGGAATTTTGAGAGTGAATTTGGTTGATATTTGGCCTTTAGGGATGGTTGGATGAGGTTTGGAGGCGAAAAGGCTTGGTGAAGATGGTTAGTTGGGTGAAATTAGGATTTTGAGTTTTCAAAGAGGAAGAGTATTGTGTGTTTAATGGAGGGGTTATGAGAGTTGGGAGAGAAGAGGAAGGAGGCGCCGGTTATTAATGGGATTTGGGATTTGGATTCTTGAAAAAATAGGTCCGAAAACCGAAATTCGCATAGTCCGTTGGCAACGGAACACTTCCGTTGCCAACAGAAGTTATGTTGAGGGCCCGTTGTGAACGGAGGAGTCCGTTCTGTGAAATTAGCTCCTGTATTGGGGTTGAATTTTGGGTGAATTCCGTTGGGAAGGGGCATTTTCCGTTGGGAACGGACCTAGTCCGTTGAGAACGGACTAAGACAGGGTATTAGGGTATTAGTGGTTTTGCTCAAAATGTTTATTACAATTGAAATATTATTTTATTAAAATATATAAAAAGATTGAAATTCAAGTAAATGATATATCAAAAACCAAAACGGAGGAGAAAAAAAAAATTTTAAATGAGGAGAATTCATTTAAAATGCCCAAAACTCATAAGGGAAAGTAGATAAATGAGAAATTAATATTTTAATTCAAACATACCGAGCTTTAATCGAAGATTGGAGAATTGAGCATAAGCTAGCGGTTTTGTGAAGATATCCGCGACTTGATCATCCGTTCCAATGTGAAATATTTTGGCATCCTCCTTGTCGACATGATCGCGAATAAAATGATGGCGAATCTTGATATGTTTCATCTTTGAGTGTTGCATGGGATTATTGGCGATGTAGATTGCACTCATATTGTCGCACAGGATTGGAACTTTTCGAAAGTTGAGTCCGTAGTCACCTAGCGTCTGATTCAGCCATAAGAGTTGAGCACAGCAGCTTCCGGCAGCGACATATTTTGCTTCGGCCAATGAAAGAGCGACCGAGTTCTATTTTCGACTCGACCACGAGACCAAATTTCCTCCAAAAAATTGACATGTCCCACTTGTTCTCTTTCGATCCACTTTAGATCCTGCAAAGTCAGGATCCGTATATCCCAAAAATGACAGACTACTGTCACGGCCATACCATAACCCTAAGTTTATTGTCCCTTTTAGGTATTTAAAAATCCTTTTAACCGCATTTAGGTGTGAAACTTTGGGGTTTGCTTGAAATCGGGCACATAAACATACAACAAACATAATGTCAGATCTACTAGCCGTTAAATAAAGTAAACTACCGATCATACCTCGATAATCGGAAATGTCTACCGATTCACCTGATTCATCGGTGTCGAGTTTTACGTCTTTCACCATTGGCGTATCGCTCGTCTTTCCTTGGTCCATACCGAATCTTTTGAGCAGTTCACGTGTGTACTTTGCTTGGGTGATAAAAATACCGTCACCTGTTTGTTTGCTTTGTAATCCAAGGAAGAAGTTTAGTTCATGCATCATGCTCATCTCAAACTCACTACGCATTAAAACAGAAAATACTTCGGTAAGTGCCGCATCACTAGATCCAAAAATAATGTCATCTACATAAATTTGAATTAATAAAATTGAGTCTTTCCTTTTCTTTGTGAAGAGTTTCAACTCGCTCTTCCCTCGTTCGAATCCGTGAGAAGAAAGAAATGAAGAAAGCCGTCCATACCAAGCCCGAGTTGCTTGCTTCAACCCGTATAACGCTTTCGTCAACTTGTACACATGGTCAGGATTGGTCGGATCCTTGAAGCCGGGAGGTTGCTCGACGTAGACCTCTTCTCGAGAAATCCATTTAGGAACGCACTCTTAACATCCATTTGAAAGAGCGTGAACCCTTTAATTGATGCATATGCTAGAAGAAGCCTAATGGATTCCAACCGAGCAACCGGTGTAAACGTCTCTTCAAAATCCACTCCTTCTTGTTGCTTCAAACCTTGAGCAACGAGTCTTGCCTTGTTTCGCACTACCGTACCGTGCTCGTCGAGTTTATTTCGGAAAACCCATTTAGTACCGATAACGGATTGGTTGTCGGGTCGAGGAACTAGGGTCCAAACCCGGTTTCGCTCGAATTGAGCGAGTTCCTCTTGCATGGCGAGCATCCAGTCGGTATCGCCGTTGGATTCCTTGAAGAATTTTGGTTCGGTTTGAGATAGGAAGACGCAACAGGCGATGAGGTTTCTTGTTCCGGATCGGGTTCGAATGCTTTCTCGTGGGTCTCCTACCACATTGGTTAACGGGTGTGCGGATACTTCTCGTAAGACTTCCGGAATTTGATAAGAAGGTTGTTCCGGCTCGGGTTGAATAATTTGTTGAGGGTCGACTTGATTCAGAAATTGAACTTGTTGAGTTGTCGTCATTCGGTTGATTTTCTTGTGTGGCGGTATTGTTGGATTTGTTCAAAGTTGGATCACCAAGGTTGAGCTCGATAATTTTTGGTTGGTTTGTTCCCAATAACCCGCCATTTGTACCTGTATCTGTCAAAGAAATACCTTTCTCGGCCCCATTTTTAGTTTCATCAAAATGCAAATGTATGGATTCAACAATAATCCGTGAAGATTTAATATAAACTCTATATGCTTTACTTGTATTAGAATATCCAACGAAAATTCCTTCGTTAGATTTCAAATCAAATTTATCAAGTTTATTAGATTCATCAAGAATGAAACATTTACAACCAAACACTTTCATATACGAGATATTTGGCTTGCGACCGTACCACAATTCATAAGGTGTCTTTTTCAAAATAGATCTTAGGCTGACGCAATTTGTGACATGACAAGCAGTGTTAACTACCTCAGCCCAAAGAAATTTAGGAGTGGGATGTTCGTTTAACATGGTACGGACAAGTTCGACAAGAGTGCGGTTTTTACGCTCTACTACCCCATTTTGTTGTGGAGTGCGCGGAGCGGAAAACTTTCGTTTATATCCCCTTTTTGAGCAAAAGTCATCAAATTTTGCATTTTTGAACTCGCCACCACGGTGCCGCGTTCATTTTCCACAAGGGAAAAAAATTTGATGAACACATCACTAGTTTCATTCTTTTGCATCAAGAAATAAACCCAAGTAAAGCAAGAAAAATCATCAACAATTACAAAACAGTACCTTTTACCGGCGAGGCTGGAGACGCTCATAGGGCCGCACAAGTCGAGGTGGAGTAGCTCAAAGGGGCGCTTCGTCGAGATCAAGGACTTAGACTTAAAAGCCGATGACTTGGAGTGCTTACCACGCTCACAAGCATCGCATAACCCATTTAGCTTAAGTTTGTGTGATGGCAAACCTGAAATTAGTTCTTTGCGGGATAGTTTTGAAATCGTGTCCATGCATACATGGCCCAGTCGCCTGTGCCACAGATGCGAACTCGATTCCGAAGCGGTCAGACAATGAGTGCCTGGCACAAAGGAATGAAAGTCAAAGAAATAAATGTTACCCTTTCTTTTTCCCATGCAAACTGTAATATGATTTGAATTTCGAATCACATGACAGTTCATGTTATCGAATTCCACATCATATCCTGCATCACACAATTGACTTATGCTAATTAGGTTATGTTTAAGTCCTACCATAAAATAGACATTCTCCAATGTCCAATTACCTGTGCCGATCGAGCCAATACCAACTATTTTCCTTTCTGATTTCCACCAAAAGTGACATCTCCACCGTCGAAAGGTCTCAAAGCTTTGAACTTACTCTTATCCCAGCTCTGATACCAATTGTTGAACGATTGAGGCCTATAGGGGGGTTAATAGGCCTAAACATGCGAAAACGTGAAGATTATATTTATTTCTTAGGGTTTTATATTTTTATTGTTTTAGACTTTTATTTGATGGTTGTTTAAATTCTAATTAACAACGAAACTAAATGAACAAAAAATTAAAGTAACTATAGAAAGTAAGGAGATACCGAACACACGATCTGATGACGGAGTTCGGCGAGGTGGTTGCGTTTAGCCTTAATCACACGTTTACTCGCTGGCGACCCTTGCCGCGTTTACGAGTTGCCTACTCTCCAGGACTTGCCTTTTGGCTCCGATAACCACTAACAAACAGATCGTTTACAGACCTCGAACCACCGCTCGTCGTACAACAAACTTGACGAATCGATGGAGCAATAACTTACAAACTCGATTTCTTTAACTTCAACAAACCAACGAGCAACACGCTCAAAACTCCACTAATCTTACTTTTAGATTTAGAGCAATTCAACAGCATTAAGAAGAGAGAAAATATGTTTTTTATCAATGGAAAATCGTGTATATACTGAGAGAGGCGGTCCTCTTTTTAAAAGAAAGAAAGAGCAGCCGTCACAGAAGGAAACCGTGCAGTTCCGTTGCCAACGGACTGCCAAAAATAGAAAACAATTAGGGAATATTTCAAATCAAATGGCAAATATTCCGTTGCCAACGGACTGTATGTGATTTCGGCCAGAAAGAAGTTAGAAGTCAGGACGAAACATTCACCAACGGACAGTTCCGTTGTCAACACAGTGGTCCGTTGGCAACGGACCACTTCCGTTGTCAACGGAACTAACCAAAAAATTATTATTTTGCAGATTTTGCAGATTCTACTCTCTTTTTAATAATAATTAAATTTCTCACCAAACTACACAATCACGAAGACTAAGAAGCTTGCTCCCACGCCTTGAAATACTCTCTTGAAATTTTTTGCATGCGTGACGACTTCTTATTCTTCTGAGATAGGCAGGATGCGACCGAGTCATTTTCGAGAACTTGATCGGTCGACTAGCTGGCTCAAAATATTCTTACACAAATATATTAGTAGCTCGGAATAGTTTTAAATATTATCAAACTAAGGACAACAGCTTGTTCTTCTCTTGCATAAGAAAAACTCATTTTTCTCTTCTAATATTTATCTCACAAAGATGTATAATTCGACTCTATATCCTCTCATATAATATCGCACGTTTTTATTTTGTCATACAAAAGGAAGACATTGTTTCATTTTATTTTGTCATACAAAATAAAATGAATAATTTCTCTCTTTTGTCACATAAAAGAGAATGGAATATTATAAGAGAGAATGAGAGAGAATAATGTTATATTATAATTTTGAAGTCCTCTATATCCTTATATAGAGATGAAGAATTATTGTTATAATATGAATTTTTGAAAAAAAATAATGAAATAGTTTTATGGCATGTTTTATAGACATATATAAATATATAAATCTTTCTGACATTTAGCATTTTATATTATTTCATATTTGATAATAACAGCTTTTAACTTATTTCATATTTTTATGGCATGTTTTATAAACATATATAAATATATAAATCTTTCTGACATTTAGCATTTTATATTATTTCATATTTGATAATAACAGCTTTTAACTTGTTTTAACTTGCATGCATATCATTATTGATTTTAATTTGGGAGCAAATCAGTTCATTTCTCTCTTTTAATGACCGATTTAGTGGGCTAGTAATAGATTCATCCGTGCATTGAGGGCCGAAATTAATATATTTTAATGGTCATTCTATCATCTATTAGCAACCGTTCATTAACATGTAACTTGCAATCCAAGTTTATAACACTATAAATATTAAAAGAATGCTCATTTCTTCATGAATAAATCTCTCTGTACAATTACAAAATGATACATATTTTGAACCCTTCTCTTATGAAACAAATTCGATATAATACTTCATTTTGATATTGGTGTCCGTCATGCTTCGGAAGCTAGAGTTTTCCAAAGTAGTCATCCATTGAAAACTTCAAATTATTAGCATAGAAATCAATTCGTTGTTCACTTTCCTTCGTGATATTTCAGGTAAGGGATTTACTTTTCTCATATGTTACACTTTAATCTTTTTTATATAAATTATTATATAGTATATTAGTAATGAAATAAAAGCCGTATTTGGAAAGATAAATGAGAGGTGAAATTCAAGACAGCTGGTTAAATTTAGGTGTGAGATCGTACTTGGAAGGTTAAGTCTTTGTATGATGGAATCCAAGGCCGCCGATCATCCAACAATGAGCTCGAAAATATTTTTATTAATTAACTAATGATTGTTTCGGAAAGTTTAGTTTATTACTACTACTTAATATGTTTTTGTATATAATATTATCTTTTGTTTCATAGCATATGAGACGGGTGTCTTTACTGAGTGGTAGACTCATTCCTTCCTCTTTTTTTCCAGTTTTCAGGTTCAATGGTCGGGTTTCGAGCGGCGTCTTAGCTTCATTTAATATTTTAGTTAAAATTTATATGTATAAATAATTGTATTTTATATTTTGAGCGTTATATTGTAGTGATATTGTTAATGTTGTCTCCAAAACCGAAAATAGGATTGGGGTGTAACAGTTGTCTTTTAACATATCAAGAGATGTGTATGACATCCTTCATTCTTATCCATATGTTATCATCTAGACTCTTCTAGATTACTTGATCTTTTGTGCTCATAGTCTTTATATACATATATATCACATCTTATCACATAAGATGACAATATCTTTTGTGACATCTCTATGCAACTCATCATATAAGTTGCTAGGATTTTCTGCGCCCGTTTGAGTTTGTTCTTTGTGTGTGACCATGTAGTTTCATTTAATGTTGACAATAGACTTGACAGTCTATAAATCATGAGCGGATTCTAGCAAGTCATTAGGACTACCCAATTTAAGTGAATATCGGTGATCCGATTATCTAATCAATAATCACGTATTTAGTCCCTTTGTTATGTGATTTCTATATCGATCATAAGGCACGCAATACGTTATCCTTATATAAATCGATTACTATTTTTTGATCCCAAATTAAACTGAACAAGAACAAATGACATTAATAACTCTTATTAATTTATTTGAGTATGACCATACATTTCTTCAGTTCAATTCATCAAGAGGCCTAAAGATATCTCTCTCATTTATGAGAAGAACAAATCTCGTCTTGATTGCACTCATCTCTCTACGTGATTCATTATATACCTAATCATAACCATTATAACTATCGGTTAAAGGTAGTGTTAAATTATATTAAATTATAAAACTACTCATGTTGGGAACCGAGACAATCTATGGTCAAAGGACCATAAATACTTTATGTTACAAGAATCACTAATGACGTAAAACATGTAGCGTTCTTATGGCGGGCCAGTCTAGTATATGGTTTCTAACATACACCTACGTTAATGACTTGATAACTCTTTATTCATGATTAGTAAAACATGATCATCAGTCAACTAACATAATGACGTATATTTATAGTTTGTCTACAAATATATATTTATTTGTCTTCACAAGTATATTTGTCCCACAAATATCCCATAAATGACCAGGGACGATTTAGAATAGCATTCATAATACTTTATAGTTTTACTATCAAAGTCACGCACTTTAATGACATAAAGCTGAATTGCATATTCATATCTATTTTAGTTATATTAAAATAACCCATACGCACATATTATATGAAATATCTTAGAATAATTCAATCAGTCAACCTAGGTCACAAACAGTTTGGCCTAGGGCATAACTGTTGTTCGGTTGAGGCTTATAGGGGGGTTTTAAAAGGCCTAAAGTGCGAAAACGTGAATATTTGTATTTTTAGGGTTTTATATTTTTATTGTTTTTAGACTTTTGTTGATTGTTGTTTGAATACTAATTAATAAAGAAAGATAAATATATAAGAAATTAAAGCAAATATAAAAGAAAAGAGATACCGAACACACGATCTGATGACGGAGTTTGGCGAGGTAGTTGAGTTAGCCTTAACCACCCATTTACTCGCTAGCAGCCCTTACCGCGTTCACAAGTTGTTTACTCTCCGGGACTTGCCTTGCGGCTCCATTTATCACTAACAAATAAGATCGTATACAAGACCTCGAACCACCATCGCCTTACAACAATCTCTTGGCGGCCGGTGGAACAATAACTTACAAACTTGATCTCTTGAACTTCAACAAACCAACGAGCAACACGCTCAAAACTTCACTAACCTCACTTTAAAGTTTAGAGCAATTTAACAGTATTAAAAAAGGAGTATTTCTGCTTTTTGAACTTAGAATTCATGATTAAACTGAGAGAGGCGGCTCCCGCTCCCGCTTTTAAAGGAGGAAGGGAGCAGCCCTAGAAAAGGAAAATTGTGTCGATCCATTGACAACAGACCTTGTCCGTTGCCAATGGACTGCTAAAAACAGAAGGCAATCAAGGCAGATTTCATACCAAACGGCTAAAGTCCAACAGTTTCGTTGCCAACAGACTGTATACAATTTCAGCCAAAACAAATGACAGAACGAAAGTTTGCTCAACGGAGGGTTCTGTTGCTAACACAGTGGTCCGTTGGGAACGGACCACTTCCGTTGACAACAAAACTGGCCAGAATTGACAAATTTCAGATTATACTCCCCTTTTAATAAGAATTAAATTGCTCACCGAAAAGAATAAACACACACGAAGAACTAAGAAGCTTGCTCCCACGCCTTGAGATACTCTCTTGAAATTCTTTGCATGCGTGACGACTTCTTATTCTTCTGAGATAGGAAGGATGCGACCGAGACATTTCCGAGAACTTGATCGTGCGACTATCTAGCTCAAGACATTCTCACACAAATATATTAGTAGCTCGGAATAGTTGTAAATATCATCAAACTGAGGACAACAATAACACCATCAATTTTTGCATTAAATGTGAAAAAAATAATATTTTATCACTCGTGATTTAAATTCTAAAAAGTTATACAAACAACAACGGGGTGACAAACATGAAATTTGTTAGGCAACTAATAATTTGAGATTTTACAATCTTTTACATATATATTTTAGAATGGCTCTTTTGTCATGTACTATACGTTCAAATTTTAGGTGTATATATGATATTTTTAGATTATACACTCCTTTAACATAAAATATTATCAATATTTTAGCTTTTTTTAGCGCAATACTCAATATTTGTCGAGTAGGCATGAAAAAAATAATTTTTTTAGATTTCTCATTTTATAGGGTATACATGATATTTTTAGCCTCTTTTCAAATATAACTTGGATCATTGTTCTGAATATAAGTTATTTAATTAGGATATATCAATTATAATTTAATTTGTATTGTTTATAACAACTCATACTATTTCTAAAATATGATCATCAAGTTATTGTTAATAAGTTTTGGAATTTTAATACCAAAATTATTGGTGAATATGACTAACCACGCAATAGTTAATTGATAAATGCATAATAATTTTTAAATATATGATTAAAAGCGAGATATTTATTTTGGATGTAAATGAAATCATATCTTAAACATATATACATGGATATATGTGACATTAATACTTTTAATATTATTTTTTTTGAGAAATTTGATATTCATCTTTTGAGTAATAACATGCATAATTAGTTATATGAATTACTATAATTTTATGATAACTTAATAAATCAAACCTATACTTGAAATACCACTAAGAATCATAAATAAACAAACTTGACTTAACAGGTTAAATATGACTCGTGACGCAATGTCGATCGATAAATGGCTACAGCGCAAAATAGACACATGTCATAAAAGGAACTCTTTTCAAAATTTATATATAAGAAGATAATTCCGTAATTAATAATATTTTATAATATTATTACTCCTTAACTTAAAAAATTAAAATATTTCTATAAAAATAAAAATAATTATTGGTAGAGAGAATCAATGTTGAGTTTAAATTGGAGATCCTTAATAAATTCTTATAAAAGATAAATATATTTGTTGCGTTCAAAATGGAGAAGCTTATCAAATGAGAATTCATATGAAGAAATAATTAGGTGTAAATTGGGGATCGTTATCAATTTTGAAAGCGTCAGTGAAAAAAAAATCTCAAATCATAAACTTTATATATTAGTAAGAATAAGAATTGCCATTATTGAATGGCAAATTTTTCAAAAACCCCCTCTAACTTTTTTGGAATTTATCAAAAACCTTTATCTTTTCAAATTCATCAAAAACCCCCTATAAAGTGGCTTGAATTATTTATTTACCCCCTATGGGGTTAATTCTAACATTTCCATCCAATATAATTTTTAAAAGACCAAAATACCCCGTCATATATTTATTTTTATATTTTATTCTATTCAATTAAAAATGAAAAATATTTCTTTTTACATCAAATATAAATAATTGTGAACTAATATACAAAATCATAATAAATAGTTTACGTAAAATAAAATTATAATTTAATTATGGAATAATAAAAAATATTTTTTTCTAATATAATATCATCAAAGAAAAAGTAATATATCATAAGATAATACCATAAAATATCATCACCAAAAAATATCATCAAAATAATTTAGTCAAAACTATAATTTGTAAATAATAAAAAAATAAAAATATTTTTTTTTGTAATATAATATAATAAAATAAAAAATAATACATCTTAAAATTTTACAGTAAAATATCGTTAAAAATAATATCGTCGAATATTATACTCAATTTATTTATTATTTTTACTCGAATAAAATAAAATATGAAAAATAAATAATTGAGGGGCATTTTGGTCTATTAAAAAATTGAGTGGATGGAAAAGTTAGCATTAACTGTATAGGGGATAAAAAATAATTCAAATCACTTTGTAGGGATTTTTGGAGAAAATTGAAAAGTGAGAGAGTTTTTGAAAAATTCTAAAAAAGGTAGGGGGTTTTTGAAGAATTTCTCTTATTAAATTGGGCTCGATCCATGTAATGAAATACTTCGATAAGGCGATAGGCGATGTTTCTTTCAAAAAGAATTGGGATGGATCCAATCTTTCAGAAAAGAGACTAAATGCACCATTTGTGGACCGGTGAAAGTACCATTGTTTTGTTTATTGTTTTCCTTATTTTTGAAACAATTTAAATAACTTGCTTGTTAGTGTCAGAACAGAAATAATAGCCAGATGTACAAACATCACAAATAATTTCAATACAAAAGTGTAACGTTGCACCTGTGCCAAACAAAACATTATCTCCATTATTTACAATAGAATTAATTGCAGCAAAACTCGACTTTTTTTTTAGCATTATTTTCAAACATAATTCAGCAAATAGCATTGTTTCGAAAAAAATTAACTAACTAGCACTACCGTCAATTCAAGTGGTGGTAATGCCTAATTTACATGTTTTTTCCATCAGCGGTTTTAAACAGATTAATTATATACATATTAGTCTCTACTTCCAGGCCCTCTGACGGTAGTGGCAATGTTGTAATTTTTTCTGATCCAATCGGGTATCAAACCAGAAATGGGGTACACGCCTAATTAGGGGTTATGTGTTATGTTATGTATTATGTTTTGTGTGACCCTGCAACTTGCACACACTACAACGCTTTGCATGGACAGATGTGTGCATGGTATCCATACTGTTCTTGAAACGTATCTCCCGACGTCGTCTACGTTTCATCCTTCCGTTAGTATTTTTTTCTTATGAGTTTATCACCCGGATATAATGTAAAATCACAAAATTCTTCGCGTGGCCTCCAATGTGATATTTTCTTAACAGGATTTCTATCTTACATATGTTTCAGATTATCCAAGGAATAACATGGATGGATAAAGGCTCGGGTGATACTACTTTATGCATGCAAACTGATATGATGTGAGAATACGGATAGTGATATATTATCGGTTTCTGACACTCGCATTTACCTTCATTTATGTTAACTTCCCAAGTCTTTCCCGAAATTCCGATACCACTCGTCGTCGGCCCAGGTCGTGTCTCCACCTGATAAACACCTTCGTCTAAATTGTAACACGTAACGATATGCGTAGCAGCCTTATTTCTTCTCCATTCCATTTTTTCCATCACCAAATCTGACCATTGTTTATCCCGGATTTCAGCAGCCGTCCGATATCCACATGATAACCGTTCAACTTGTAAAATATCGCCATAACAATTGCCGTAACCAGCAGCTTTCTTATACGTTTAAAAACATAATTCATAATTTCAGCTTTATTACTAGTTGTTAGGCCCCACCGACAACCATCCTTATCGTGCGAGAGCGTCAAATTTGCTTTAGGTACTCTCGACAACCATTCAGTTCCCCCAGGATACTTCGTTTTCATTTTTTTTCCCAAATTTTGTTGAATTTATATTTATTGTGCGCGCATACTAATCTCGGCACTAATGGAATCACTGTTTTGTTCGTCGCGTGGCTACTGAAATTTGCTTCGAGATACCGCATGCAATAACGAAGATAACCGTAAGGGGACTTCCATCTATCATCTCTCATTGCGATAATTATACCAGGATGCCTATCTGAAATAATACAATAACTATTTTGATTTCTGATTACATTTTGCAAACAATCAAAAAACCACTCCCATGTCTCTTTCTTCTCTTTCTCAACTAACACAACATCTAGAGGATATAATTGACCAATAGCGTTGTTACAAATTGCCGTCAGCAAACATCTTTGGTACTTTCCGGTTAGAAATATTCCATCTACTGTTATGACGGGTTTACACCATTGAAAACTGTGGAGTGATGGACCAAATGTCCAGAAAAGACCTTCGAACTCGAGCTCACCCGCACTATTTGGATCTCCCGTTCTTAAAAAATATTTTGTACCAGGATTTGCTGACAATATCGCCGCCATCAATTCAGGAAGCAAATTATATGCCTCCCTCTAACCCCGAATAAGAATCGAATCGCATGTTGCTTCACGTTCCACGCCTTCCAATATGATATGGTATATTCAACCTTCAATTTAACTGCTTCTATTATAGTTACAGGTTTAATTTCTAAATCCGCTCTAACTATATCTAGAATTAATCCCCCAACAAGCACACTCGTTAACTGTTTGTGGTATTTTCGAGGGGTCTGGTTAGTAAACACGTGTTGTTGTTTAAATGTTTTAATCTCCCATAATTCATTTTTCTTATTAATCGAAGCGTGCATCCTCCAACTACATCTTGTACCTTCATCTTTAAGCTTGCATACCACAATATATCTCTTTTTGCTTGAGTGATCGACTATTATTTCTCGGTGTTGCTTGACACTGTATGCTCTTACAGCCGATTGTAGTTCCGATTTTGTTTCGAATGTATGCCCCTTATACAATATTTCATCCTCTTTTTCAGTCACACGCCTACCTGATACAACATCATTTATCGCATATTCCCACATTGAACAGTTTTCGAACTCCGCTGGCGGCAGATCGCCAAAAGTCCCTACAGTAATCATCTCATCCGTTTCCGTATATCGGAATCGCGTTACCCTTTCTTCTTTGTTAAGCTCATAAATTTCCTCTTCCTCTTCGTCCTCTGACCCAATTTTTGGTTCCTCGTACAATTCATTTTCTTCTTCATCTATTTCCGGAAAAATATTATTATTCGCTCGGGCCATATCAAATGCCACAAAAATATCTTCATTCTCACATTCATTTCCCCGTCCAATTCATTTTCGTTTGCATTTGGAACTACATTCGATCTACTACTAGTTCCTACATGTGATTGTTTATTCTGGACGCGATCAACATATATTTCTAATTCAAACCCAACCCTCGTAACTTGTTTCGCAAATTTAACCCATTATGTATCGTTTGTAATTTTCAATAACCTATAATTTAACCCGTTGTCACGTTGAATGGAAGGAAATCTACCTCGGATTATAAGATCATCACTATAGGACCAACCGATATTCTTACAAATCTCGTTACACAATTCGTAATAATCTATCTTTACATTCGTATTTTCTGGTATATAAGACGGTTCAGGTGGGTCATAGTTTATTCCGTTCGATAGATGAACAACTCGACCATCATAATGTACGAGAATTGGTCCGTTATGTTCCATTTTCTTTCAAGAATTTACTCTTGTTTTTCCCCTAAATACAATAATATTTCAATTAATAAACAACAAGATTTATCTTAAATAGTCAAAAATTCCAAAATAATATATAATACAAACAAATAAACAAAAAAAAATCCTAATTAAAAACTCAAAATCAAACTAATTCTAAGCAATTTGAAGCAATCTATTTAAAGAAATATAATTAATTTCAACAAATCCAACCTTATTTCATACTAATTTCTATCAATTTAAACAAATAATCCAAAACCCTAAACTCAAAAATAAACTAAAATAACTAACCTTTTGTTGAATTCTCTCTATTTTCTTCTTTCTTCTTTCTAATTCTCAAATATTTTCACTTCAAATTCCACAAATTTTGCTTTTCTTTTTTGGGCTGAAAAATCATTTTTTTTTTTTTTGCGGTTTTTTCTTCAGTTTTTTGGGGAAGAAATGGGGAGAGAGAGAGGGGTTCGGGTGGGTTTTAAAGTGGGCTGAAGCTTCTACCGCCAGGGGGCCTGAGGGTAGAAGCAAAAAAAAAAATTTCCCCTCTTTCCGTGCAGAGAGGTTTTCCCTCCTCTATTGCCAGGAGGCCTGGCGATAGAGGTATTTTTCTTTTTTTTCTTCGGGTTTGATATCCGATTGGATCAGAAAAAATTACAACATTACCACTACCGCCAGAGGGCCTGGCGGTAGAGGTTAATTTGTATCTAATTAACCTGTTTAAGGCCGCTAATGGAGAAAATATGTAAATTAGACACTACCGCCACTTGGATTGGCGGTAGAGGGTCTCTATCGCCACCATGGCTGACGGTACTGCTAGTTAGCTAATTTTTTTTTAAAACAGTGCTATTTGCTGAATTATTTTTGAAAATAATGATAAAAAAAACCGCAAAACTTGTACCCACAAAAGTCACACAATAAAAATGGATGATATTGAAAGAAAAGAAGATTCTATTAGGCGTGCTAAACTCCGTTAAGTTGAAGTAACACAAATATTTTAAACATTGATTTATTGTACCTCTATCGAGTCATTACTTAAGTAATTGCTCAGCAGTCTCTGATTTATTATCATGTTCGGCATTTAAATTCAATTTTCGAAATTATTAAGGTTGAATTGACAACACAAACAGTACCAATGTTCATAATTCTCCTGTTTAGCTATCTGGTCCATTATCATGTTCGGCATTTAGCTTATTTCCTCCTGTTTAGCTATCTGGTTGTTGGTTTTTTAAATTTTTTTATTTGGCCAATTCTCTTGGCTATTTAAATTGTAATGAACTCTTAAAATGCTAAATTTAATATAACTGTGAGCTCTCAAGTATAACCTGGGGTTTTTTCAAAAAAATAAAAATAAAAATAAACAATATTCATAATTTCTTATAAATGATAGAACCAACTTTTTTTTTTTTTAAAATAACCGCTTGCTTACGTTGTATTAATATTAAAATAAAGAGCGCTACAACAGATATTTATAGTGATATGAGCTAAAAAACCCCCAAAAAAAAGTAAATGATCCTAGAGAAAATCCTATGATCTTAAAAAGAAAAGAGAACGTCCGTAGGACTCGATATTCGGATGATGGGCATATGCTGTGTTTTACGTCCTCGCATCCAATACTTTCCTCCATTCATTGGCCATTGCAATGGCCTGGTCGAAGGTTGTAGCTGCAGTTTGGCGTGAGTTGCAAAAAAGTGAGCATTTCTAGCCTTCCAGATTTCCCAACAAGTAGCCGTCCATATTGTGCCCTACTTTCATTGGTTGTTTTTGACTAGTTTTCCATCTATCTCGCTTAGAATTTGTAAAGCATGCTGCATCCCGCTTGTTGGCCGTGCCAAATCATGATGACTCGTAATTTTTTCCAAGATTTTATTTGTGAAAGGTCACTGGGCAAATAGGTGGGCATGTGTTTCCGTTGAGTTGGAGTTGAAATGCACACAGGCGTCAGAGTGCAGTTGGTATCTTGCGTGAAGTTTATCCCGTGTTTGCAGTTTTTCTTTGGAACGCGACCACATGGAGAACTTTATACGCGGTGGAACTTTCAACTACCAATTTTTTACCTAGTTGTGATCTTTTTGTCCATTTTCTCTAAAGAGGGTGTATGCCTTCTTAACCGTAAAGATTTCGTCCGTTCCACTGTTCCAGATGAGTATATCATCTTTGACCGTGAGAGTGACCTCTTGGATTGTATGTTGCAGTTTCATAAGATTTCTATCTTGTTGGGTGCTAAGACGACGATCCCATGACCAGGATTGTTTGGGACGAAAGCATTTCATTGACTATGCTAGACTTGTTGCGGGTTATTCGGAATAAACCTGGGTATTCTTGTGCTAAAATTTTTCCTTACATTCATTTGTCTTTCTAAAAACTGCATAGTCCATTGCCAACAGTGACAGAGGCATGATTGTTGAACTTGAGTAGCAGTTTTGTAAGATCATTTATGAAGAAACTGCTATGAGAGTTGTGCCACATTCTGTCCGAATTGTCGTAGCATTTACGGATAATGAAATTCCATAAGCCCAAAGAGTTATTCTTTTCTTGCTATATCCATTTCATAAGTAGTGTGTCGTTATGGATTTTGAGGTCCTTGATCCCAAATCCTGCATTTTGCTTTGAAGAGCAGAGTAATTCCCAATTTGCTAAAATTTTCCCTCGGTATTGTACTCTAACCCGCCCTAAAGAAAGTTCCTTCTAATCTTTTCTATTTCCTTGATTACCCATGAAGGTAACAAGAAGGCTTGCATAAAGTAGAGAGGTGCAGAAAGCACCAAGTTTAGGAGAGTGAACCTACCTCCTATTGATAAGAATTTTGTAGATCACTCCGCAACTCTACTCCTGATTTTTCAAATTATGGGTAGAAAAAATTCATTACTCAGTTTTACCAATGACAGCGGCAAGCCCAAATATTTGATGGGGAAGTTTTGCTTGCCGCATTGCAAGGTATGTGAGATTATCTTTTCACATTTCTCTAGAAACTGTATTGGCATATATGAAGATTTTGGTTGTTGATCTGCAATCCTGTCATTTTGCCAAAACACCTGAGAGCTAGGTTCAAGAACTATAGGTTCTCCCGCCTAACTTCGGTGATATGATTGTGTCATCGCATATTTGATTGCTTGCATTGTGAGCTTGTGAGCTTCCGGGGCGAGAGTATTAAGTGAGAAATGATGAATTGAAGGGAGTCTGCTACAAGATTGAAGAGGAGCGGGGAAAGTGGATCTCCTTGTCGCAATCCTCTTTTGTGGGGGAAAGAAAGATTGCAGTTTGTCATTAATCTTAAGTGTTGAAATTGTGGAGATCAGCTGGTTGCGGATACATTGGATCCATCTTGGCGGGAAACACCGTCTTTCCGTGAGAGCTATGAGAAAGTGCCGATTGATAGTATCAAAAGCCTTTGCGAAATCTACTTTTGGACTTGTGCGTTTTAGACTTGTGAATATAGTTTATTATTTCTCCGGCGGCTAAAAATGATTCTATTATTTGCCTGCCCTTGATGAAAGTCATTTGGTTCTCAGAGATTAGTTTCGGCATTTTTGCTTGCAGTCTTATGGCTAGAATTTTAGAGATAAGCTTAATCGGCCCGTTGATAACACTGATGAGCCTGTAGTCTCTGATACCTTTGGCGTTTTTTGCCTTCAGTATGAGGGATATATGTGTCTTGTTTATGCGAGGTAAATCTAAGGAATTATTTTCAAATTCCTTGCATAATCATAAGAGATCTTCCTTGACCGTCTCCCAATGAGTTTGGAAGAACTCAATGGGGAATCTGTCGGGTCCGGATACTTTGCCTTCTGCTAAATCAAAAAGTGCTGCTTTGATTTCTTCCTGAGTCATATCGGTGACCAGCTCGTTTAGGTTAGGGATGGTTGGAATGGTGGAAAGGAAACCCTGCGGTTGATGCTCTATAGATGGTGCCTAACCAAGAGATGATTTATAGAATTCTTGGAAAGCATTTGCTATCAGTGTTTGGTTAGATATAGCCGCTCCATTGACTACTCAGGAGTGGATTCATTTGATTGCCTATTTGCTGATGCTATGGAGTAAAAATATTTGATGTTTTGATCATCTTCTTTGATCCACTTGCACTTAGCTCGTTGCTTTCATTTAGCTTCTTCGACCTTTGCTTGCTCATATATTTTTTCTTTCGCGAAAAATATTACCTTGTCACCTAAGAAAATCTTAGTGTTGTTGGAAATTGCTTCAATGAACCTCAACTGAAGGAACTCTGTAGACTAGTTTGAGTTTATTTACCTCTGCTTCCTTCATCACACTAATAACAACAAAACTGAAAAATTCAGATTATTAGAGAGAGGAGAGAGAATTACCGATAGAAATTGGCATCTCTTTGAGATCTTTCGCGAGCATCAAACATCTCATTTTCTATGGCTTCTTGACGTTTAGCACTATCTTTTTCCGTGAGTTTTTGCCCCATTAAAATAAGACTCACTTGAGAATTTTTCTCTACCTCAGCCGAGGGTACCCTTTTCTGTGTCTCTGCCTCTCTCTTTCTCTGCCAACTTCTGCTTCTCAATGGCTATCAATGCCTAATTCCAAAAGAGAAAAATGAACAATAAAGTAGCTTAAAATTTTGTTAAGAAAAAGAATTTTGCAAGGTGGAATTTCATGTGTACCCTTATGTACAAAGTACAAAAACTGCAAACTAGCATGTATATAATAATTTTTTTTATTTTATAGGGAGGACTCATATATTTCACATCTTTTGAACTCACAATATTTGAGTTAGTTGAGTGATTCCTAACAACTTCTACTAGAGACATTTTGGCATGTATATAATATATGTTCAAATTCAAAGAGCTTACTGATTATGTTGGGATCACGATGTTATAATCTAGTATATTAACTGATCTAGTTTAACCTTCATTCCCACACCATTTGGTCCTGAAAAAGATTTAACTTGGTTGGTACTAGTAGTTAATGCACTAGCCTATTTAAGTAACTATAATTTTTTCATTCACTACTCAAGATATGACTAATCAACTAACCCCATTTCCACTATTTGATTCCGGGGTGTAACAAACTCCCCCACTTAAATTTCTGACGTTCCCGTCAAAGTACAAGAAAAAAAAAGAGCAATCGAAAATAGAAGGAAATAAGAATAAAAAAAAAGAAAGGAGTCCCAAAATATTGTCTTTTTGAAAAAAATCAACTTCCTCGAGTTTTAAACCCACAACCTTTGGGCTGGTGGGATGATACTTTAGCATTGTACTAGAAATGGGTTTGTTTTCTAAAATAATGTCTTCCACGGTGCTAATGTAGTGAGTTTTTGTGTTGGATAAAGATTAAAATTGGGTTTGTGTGTGAAATTTATAGAATAGCACTTAGCATGCGGATGGCTCCGTTGGGAATGAGTTTCTGGCCCGGTTCCTCTGCCTCTCCCTCGCTTGTTGCTTGCCACAGGTTTATGTAAAAATCATATTATTTATGTCTTTAACGTTGCAATGAAAGTAACATAATTCGCTTATTTGACACTTAAAGAAGCAAGTGAAGTAAAACTAATGGATAATAATTTGGCAGGGGACAAGACTGGTCAGATCAGTGTGGGAGAACCCGAAGCTTTTGATGGAGATCATGACGTCGGTCAAAGATCAGGAGTTGTACAGCGACAGACGGATCGACGAGTCTTGCCTCAATTGAAATACCACAGAATGAACTGGCCCATGGACTGAAGGGGGGAGAGAGAGGGGGAGAGCTGCCATGTCTTATTAGAAGGGCATTTGGGCTGAGCAGCCTGTTTTTGAGGGGCGTGTCTGCAGCCTTCAAGATTCATGGTATGTAATACTTGTCAACTAGTTATTTCTTTATTTATTTTTTCAATTTGTTAGTTTAGTTCAGTGGAAGTATTTTTTAAGAAAAATGTAATATCACGATAGTATTGTAGCACGCCGGATTATGACGGGACGATATATATACTGTTTTTATACTTTTATATATTGTTTTACTGTTTTATATATTATTTTACCATTTTATATATTATTTTTATTCTTTATGTATTTTTTATTTTTGGAATTTGTATATACTGTTTTGATTTTTATATAATTTTTTCATTTTTTATGTATATACTGTTATTAAAAAAATAAATTATATATATTGTTATTACATCATAATAAGCTGTATATATTGTTATCATGATCCGGCGTGTTAAGTGCCGGCGTGACCTATCGGATCTTTTTTAATTATGATTCTCATATGAAGCAGCTTCATTGCTTTAGGACGGTTGAGTGACACAATTTTGTTTTTTTGTGACACAATTTTGACTCGAGCTAATTAAGAAGTTTCGTCTTTACCTTTGATATTTATCGTTTGCTTTGAGAGCTTTGTTTCTTTCAATTTCCATTTTTTTTTTCTAATCAAAGGCCGTAGGCCTAATTATGTGCATGTTATATCAGTATGCTGGCAGGTGTAAAATAAAGCTTACAATTTAGTCAATTCGAACATATTTGTGCGGGTTTGCCCAAACTGTGTAAATACCAACATGTAAATAAATGGAATGAGAAATTTTTTTTTTGAATAGTAAACTATGTAAACAGTATGTACATTTTTTTAAATAAATGAAATGAGATTTTTTTTTTTGAAATGAGAATTTTGTTTAATGAACAAGTAAACTATGTTCATAAGCTCATATGTACTTTATTTCTTTGCAGATACATAGACCTGCAAATAAACTTCTATTTCAATTGTTCAGTTATTTTATTTGAAAGGTTACTTAGTTACTTATTTATTATGGATTGTTATTTTCGTTGTTTTTTATTATTTATGCTTATTTAGTTACTTATTTAGTATGGATGGTTATTTATGCCTAATTTCTACTTATGTTTCTTTCTTTTTGCTTTAAATTGAAGAATTGGGATATTTGAGTTTTTTTTATATATATATTGCTACTTTCTTTTATTTAGATTTGTTCTGAATGACCTTACATAACTGCACTAGCAAATACAACCTTTCACTTGGAATCGTTTTAGTGTAAAGGTCCGCTAACTAATTTTCGGCTTTAATATGTTCGACAAAGGCCTCATTCAGGCCCGGCCCCAGCCCAAGACTGATAAGGCTCAGGTCCAGGACCTCAAACTTTAATAGGCCCCTATATATCATAGTATATTAATAGTATATTAGCTAGTAAAATGAAATTGTGATTAAAAAGTCATGCTGTCTCATGAAAGTACTAAATAAAAGCTCCATGTAAATAATTTAGTATATAAAACCTATTTTTCATCTTTATTGGACACTTATACACAAAAGAAACATTGTTTTCTTTTTTATTTTTTATTTCGTCTCTCTAGTATAGAAACTATGGCAAGGTAACAATCAAAGTAGGAAAAAACTTCTCCTATCTTTGACTCGACTATGACAACAGTGAGTACAACTTAGATAGCCTCTTATATATGATTTTTTTTCTTTTCTCTCTTATATACAGAGTTTTTAATAGAGGGTGACTAAGGATAATTTTTAAGAACTTTGACTTTTTGGGCCCCTTTCAAAACTGGCTTCAGACCCCCAAAATGCAGGGACCGGGCCTGACCTCATCGTCTCCTTTTACTTCTGGAATAAAGTTATGTTTGACTTTCAATTTCTTCGTGCAGCTATGGGAAGAAGGAATATTTTGCCAAAACTATTGTGAATTTATCATCGAAAGACAGTAGGCATAACTATTGTGGATTTATTATCACAAAACAGATTGTTCAATTTTCTTGTTTTGTTCTAACGTAATCTAACAAAAAATTTAAGCATTTAATTAATTTATTCTAGTGGCTTCATTAGTGGACACATATACTTGCCATATGGAATGAACCTTCTTCCTTTTTTGTGTATTGGACAAACATTTGATTAATGAAGTTAATAGAAAAAGGGCATGCAGTGTTCGATGAAATTACGAAGTGAGAAAATTTGTTTAACTTATCTCTATTTTTCCTAACATTAGTGTTATATATGAATCTAAATCTCTCAATAATCTATTTCCTATTTGATAATATTATTTAGAGATGATTAGGCTATGGAAATAAATATTTAGAGAATATTTAGACAATAGAAGACGGTAAATTATTTTCATTATTGTATTATATTTTAGATAATTTAGATATTGTATCTTTAATTTAGGTAACTTATTTTGGTAATTAGTCATGCATTTTTTTCTATATAAAGAATCTCTCAAAAAAAAAATTAAAAAGTAGTAGGTGTGAAAATTTACCCACGACCACTTAGGTGTTAATGCCAAAAATAAGTTTTCCGAACAACGACCAAACAAGAAAATATACTATGACAACAAGCAAACACAAAGAACACAAAATCTTTTACGCGGTTTGGGTTTATCGATACATTCACAAGTGGAGGCGCCTGACACAAAACCTCGCTAAGAAGGGATAGGCCAATATTTGCAAGTTGTCTAACCACCTATCGGAAACAACGGACTATCTTTTGGTCTCCTGCCAATTCGCCCTATGCCTGCTAATACCGAAACTAAGGATGAACACCACATCACTATCCAGTTTCTAAATGGATATTAGAAAACTATTCATAAATGACGAAAAGAATACTTGGGATATTCTTCAGATAGCGGCAACTTGGAGCTTTCGGTAGGAGTGGAAGTGGAACACCAGAATCTTCATTAACTTTTTTACAGAATGATAAGATGGTTTGATCCATGGTTCGTAGTATCGGTCGATACTGACACGATACGGCCGAAACCAACACCAATTGGTCGTAACCGACCCGACTTTTCGGCCGACACCACCCGAATTTTGCCCGACTAAATCGGTCACTCAAAAAAGTGAAAAAAAAATCGAAAAAAAATTGTGTAATTTTTATTTCAACAATTTGATTTTGTTTACTGAAATATACTTGGACAATATTGAATTAAAGTAAAGCCGAGCAAGTTTAGGATAAGAAGGAGTTTCTAGAGCCGAGCTTCAAGAAGGAGTTCGTCGAGCCGAGCATCAGGAAGGAGTTTCGCGACCCGAGCTTCAGGAAGGAGACTGTTGCGAGCCAAGAGTATTTCAGACCTACATCCGTTCTTCATCTTGCGGATCTAGAAGATCCGAGGTATAAATTTTAATGGCTAATCTCATACTTTTATTCCCTTAACGTAGATCCTAGGACGGGTTAAATCCATAGGTTCCGCTGCGCATGTAACGTACATGTCTATGAATTTCCCAACATGTACAACCATCATCCAAAAGTCTAAAAACATTAAAAAAAAAAAAAAAAAAAACCCTAAAAAGTTCCATTATTCACACTTCCGCACGATATTAGGCCAGTTTAACCCCAATATAGGCCTCAATCAAACCACAATTCATCTGATGGTTCTGCTTCGGACTCCGACTCCAAATCAGACATGGCGGATGTCGCATTCATTGCATATGATGATGTGGACGAAGTGTACGAAAGGACGATACAAGAAATGATTCGACTAGGATAGCTTCCAGCTACATCCTGTCCTCCTCCCACGACATCCTCCATCGACACGACTTCCTCTGGTTCTTCCCACGACATGAATCGCGAGGTATATCTAGATCCCACTATGAATTATGTTTTAGAAGAGGTAAAGGTTCCTAGTTCTAATCAAGTAATTAAAAATGTTGAACCCGGAACCCGCGATAAACTAGAACAAAAATTGAAAAGGCTTCGGGAGTTTTATTAGTACCCAGGAACTTCTCATTATTTCTGAAGCCTCGGTAAGGTCATACAAGACACATGTAAAAGAATTTGAAAAATTAAACTTAATTAATAATAACAACTCAATCGACGATAACTTAAATATGAAACTAAATAATTGTCTTTGTAAAAAATAAAAAGTGAAATTAATCATCTAAAAGTCGAAGTTGTAAGTTTAAAATATGAAAATAAATCTCTCAAGTTTGCTTGTGCCTGAAATATCTCGAACAAACTTGATTTAGACAACTTATTTATAGGACAAAAACCAAATGATAAAACTAGTTTAGGATTCATGAAAGAGATCGGTACTAAACCTGCTCCTCCAAGACCTAAAAATCATTAAATAAAAGGAGAGTTCAATCAATCGAAGAGTAGAGGAAGTGCATTCATGTTTCGAGAGAGACTACTCTAAGGGCTAAATTCCTAAAATTTAAACTTCTATAAGTTTTTGTAATAACAATAGATTTCACTACTTTCATGATTTTCGGCATATTCATGAGAATAACTGCAATTTCTCAGATGATTAGTAGTCTGTTAGAGGGGATAGCACTTATACCCAAATGGATTCTTTGGAATTGGAATGTCAGGGGGTTGAACAAACCCAAAAGGAGAAGACCTCGATTGAAAAGAGATTTAGAGGTCCTAATGGTTATTTTTATAAAATGGTCAACACACATGTCCCGAGAAAGATTCAACCTAATGAATCACAATATCGAGCTCCCAAACATTACACTAATGCACATAAAAAAAAAGCTTTTCAAAATAAAACAATTTTGCGAAACAGAACAATTTTTCACAATCAAACAATTAATTTTTCAAAATCAAACAATTTTACAAAATCAACCATTTTTAGTGCGAAGTCGACCGAGCTAAAGCTTAGGAAAGACGAGTTTTCAAACCACTATAAAAATCATTTTGTGAAAGGTACTGAAGAGACTTCGAACCCTACTTGTTCATTTTGCAACTATTGTTGCAAAATTGGCCATATTTCGCTAGAGTGTCTCTTGCGCAAATCTATCAATTCTTCAAAATTTGTTTGGATGCGTGAAAATAGAAACATTAGTAGCTCTACCTCTGATTTGGAGGTACCGAATTCTATCTAGACACTTCGGAAAGCTCGCCCTGATTTTACTAAGTCATACTCTAAGGGGGAGCTATGGGCAGGAAATCATATTAGTTAAATATCCTTGTTCATTTTAACTAATATGTTTTCTTGTAGATATGTCTAGGTTCATCGTGCAGAATCGATCAGTGGTGTTTGGATAGTGGTTGTTCCTGCCATATGACCTGGAAAAAGAGTAAGTTCAAGATCTTGAGACCCATCGACGGAGGAGATGTCACCTTTTGCGGGAATTAGAAAGGAAAGATCATTGGTGTGGGCTCGATCGGCATAGGTAATTGGACATTGGAGAATGTCTATTTTGTGGTAGGACTTAAACATAATATAATTAGCATAAGCCGATTGCGTGATGCAGGATATTATGTGAAATTTGATAACAAGAATTGTTAGGTGACTCGAAATTCAAATAATATTTCAGTCGTATGGGAAAAAGAAAGGGTAATCTTTACTTTCAGTTGCATTCTTTTGCGCCAGGCACTCATTGTCTGACCGCTTCGGAATCGAGTTCATATTATTGGCACAGGCAACTTGGCCATGGATGCATGGACACAATTTTGAAATTATCCCTTAAGGAACTAATTTCAGGTTTGACATCACAGAAACTTAACCTAAATGGGTTATGCGATGCTTTTGAGCATGGTAAGCACTCCAATTCATCAGGTTTTAAGTCCAAGACCGTGGTCTCGACGAAGGGCCCTCTCGAGCTACTTCACCTCGACTTGTGCGGCTGTATGAGCATCCCTAGCCTCGATGGAAAAAGGTGCTGCTTTATAATTGTTGATGATTATTCTCGCTTTACTTAGGTTTATTTCTTAATTCATAAGAATAAAACTTATGATCTGTTCATCGAATTTTGTTCCCTTGTGGAAAAATGAACGAGGTACCACTATCATTACGGTTCATAATGATAATGGTGATGAGTCCAAAAATGCAAAATTTGACGACTTTTGCTCAAAAAGGGGATATAAACGTGAGTTTTCAACTCCACGCACTCCACAACAAAATGGGGTAGTAGAGCGTAAAAATCGCACTCTTATCAAGCTTGCCCGTATGATGTTAAACGAACATCACACTCCGAAAATACCTTTGGGCTGAGGCAGTTAACACTGCTTGTCATGTAGCGAATCGCGTCAGCCTAAGGTCTATTTTGAAAAAGGCTCTTTATGAATTATGGTACGGTCGCAAGCCAAACATCTCCTACATGAAAGTTTTTTATTGTAAATGTTTCATTCTTGATGAATCTAATAAACTGGACAAATTTGATTCAAAATCTAACGAAGGTATTTTCATTGGATATTCTAATACATGTAAAGCGTTTAGAGTTTACATTAAATCTTCATGGATTATTGTTGAATCCGTGCACTTGCACTTTGATGAAACTAAAAATTGGGCCGAGAAAGGTGTTTCTTTGACAGATACAGGTACAAGTGGCGGATTGATGGGAACAAACCAAATGAATGTCATTGAGCTCAACCTTGGTGATCAAACTTTAGACGAACTCGACAATATTGTCACATAAGAAAAACAATCGAAGGGCGGCAACTCGAATCAACAAGCTGAAAACCCTAATCAAGTCGACTCTCATCCGATTATTCAACCCGAGCCAAAACAACCCTCTTGTTAAATTCCAGAAATTTTACAAGAGGTATCCGCATTTTACAAGAATTTTGCGCCTTCCTATCTCAAACCGAACCCAAATCCTACAAGGAGGCAAATGGCCACACCGACTAGATTCTCGCCATGCAAGATGAACTCACCCAATTCGAGCATAATCGGGTTTCGACCTTAGTTTTTCGACCCGACAACTGATCCATTATCGGTACTAAATGGATCTTCTGAAATAAACTCGACGAGCACGGAACGGTAGTGCGAAACAAGGCGTCACTAGTTGCTCAAGGTTTCAAGCAACAAGAAGGAGTTGATTTTGATGAGACGTTTACACTGGTTGCTCTATTGGAATCCATTAGGCTACTCTTAGTATACGCATCAATTAAAGGGATCACGTTCTTTCAAATGGATGTTAAGAGTGCATTCCTAAATGGGTTCCTCGAAGAAGAAGTCCACGTCGAGTAACCTCTTGGCTTCAAGGATCCGACCAATCCAATAATGTCTACAAGTTGATGAAAGCATTATACGGGTTTAAGGAAGCACCTCGGGCTTGGTATGGACGGCTCTCAACATTTCTTGCATCTCATGGCTTCGAAAGAGGGAAGAGCGACATGATACTCTTCACAAAAAAAGGAAATATTCAATTTTATTAGTTCAAATTTACGTTGATGATATTATATTTGGATCTAGTGATGCAGCACATGCCGAGAAATTTTCTGTTTTGATGCGTAGTGAGTTCGAGATGAGCATGATGGGCGAACTGAACTTCTTTCTTGGATTGCAAATCAAACAAAATGCCGATGATATTTTCATCAAGCAAACAAAGTACACGCGTGAACTGCTCAAAAGATTCGGTATGGACCAAGGAAAGACGAACAACCTGCCAATGGTGAAAGACATTAAGCTCAATGCCGATGAATAAGGTGGATCTATAGACATTTTCGATTATCGAGATATGATCGGTAGTTTAGTTTATTTAACGGCAGTAGACCTGATATTAGGTTTGTCGTAGGTTTATGTGAGCGATTTCATGCAAACCCCAAATCTCACACCTAAATGCGGTCAAAAGTATTTTTAGATACCTAAAAAAGACCATAAACCTAGGGTTATGGTATGGCCGTGACAGTAGTCTGTCACTTTAGGGATATACCGATTCTGACTTTGTAGGATCAAAATTGGATCAAAAGAGTACGATTGGCCCTTGTTAGTTCTTCGGAGGCAACCTTGTTTCTTGGTTGCCCTTTAATCGGTTGAGGCAGAGTACGTCATGGCTGGAAGCTGCTGTTCACCACTCCTATGGCTAATCAGACGCTAGGCGACTATGGACTCGACTTTCGAAAAATACCGATTCTATGTGACAACACGAGTGTAATCTTCATCGTGAAAAATCCCGTGCAACACTCAAAGATGAAATACATCGAGAATCGGCATCATTTCATTCACGATTACGTTGACAAGGAGGACGTAGAGATCCTTCACGTTGGATCAACCGATCAAGTCGCCGATATCTACAACAAGCCACTTGCCTACGCTAAATTCTCTGAGTTACGATTAAAGCTCAATATGCTTGAATTTAAAGATTAATTTCCTTTATTTTATTTTTTGTTTGTTTTTGGGTATTTCCTATGGCTTCTCCTCGATTTTTTAAAACTTTTTAAACCGTCATTTTTTTTAAACAAACTATATATTTTTTACCTTATCATATTTTTAGTACTCTTAGAAACAATTTTTTTTATCATATTTTTAGTACTCTTAAAAATAGTTTTTTTATTCTATTAACGAAAACTAAATAAGAAACACAAGTTTTAAACCCAAAAATGCAATGCCTATCTGTTAAAATGGACATTTTATCCGTTTAAATGGATCGCTACACTATCCTCAAACCAAAACTGATGCGTCTAAACGGACTGTTTATCCGTCCAAATGGAACTTAACTCAAAATTTCCGCCAACTTCAGAACCCATCCGTCTAAACGGATGGGTCAATCCAATCTAAATGGAGTCGGCTGGACTTTGAAATATAGTCGGACCCGTTAAGCATTTTTCTTTCCTATACGGACCCGATAAGCTTTTTTCTTTCCCTGTCGGACCCTTTAAGCCATTTAAAACCCTCCATCCCTAATCCAAACCCGTTACTTGTTTTTGGTAACCCGCTAGCCCCCTTCTTCTCCCCCAAACTTTATTTCCTTCCTTCTTAACCCCAAAGAAACCCTCTATCTTCTTCCCCATGGAAACCCTAGCTTATCTCGTTTCTTCTAGCCACACAATCAAATCCGTTTAACCCTCCAACAACTTCAACTCTCTTCCTAATCTCGTCTCTCCACTCTTTATCTACTCCACATCCATAAATCGCCTTGCTACTCACCAGATTCGAAGCTTTATTGGTTGAGACGATCGGATGCTTCTCATGCCGGTTCCTTGTGATTTCAACTCTATGGCGACCTTCTACAAGTGGATCTAAATCAGATTCGGTAGCCTAACTTTATTCTCACCCTTTTTCTCCTATTCTCAATCTTTTCCCTTTCTAAATGGCACCCAAGAAAATACCCATCGACATGGATTTTTCAAATGACAAGAACCGCTACCTTTTCAAAGAGCCAAAATACGCCAAAAAGTACCGGAATATTTTCCACACACGACCTCTCGCCGACTCATTTTGCTGTTCCGGATGATGATTCTGCCGATATTTTCACTTCAATACATGAATATACGGACCATTGGCACTTCACCAACCTTCTCTCGATTGACCTTCCGGCCTATCCGGACGCAGTTCGTCTCTTTTATGCAAACGCATATTTTGATGTCGATAACGGACGGATAGACTCTTGGCTTTATGGCAAACCAATTACGATAACCGATGATCTATTATGTGAATGATTCGGTCTTGTACGCGAACCCGACAATGAATTCTACCTCGATCGCTCTGAGAAATGGAAGGATCCGATTCATGACTTCAAGGTTTACAAATCCTATCTTCTACCGTAGAACAAAAAGATCACCCAATATGAACCAAAACAAAGGTTAATTTTCCATCTTTGCAATAATATTCTCACTCCTATTAAAACATCCAAAACAATCATTGAACGTCGCATCGCCTACTTGCTTTGAAACCTTTTGTATAAAACTAGGAATGTTGATATTCCGTACCTCATTTACTCTCACACTTGCTAAATCATCACCAAATGGACGATTATTCAGGTTCATTATTGTACGGGAGTCTCATCATTTGGATATCCCGCAAACTCCATATTGACTTTCCAAAAACCACTCCCGAGTTGGCCAAAGAAGAAACGGTAAACCTTCTTTCCCATGGAAAACTCAAGCTATTTGGCTACAAGACAAATGACGATGGCACCATTCATCGTTCCTATGGGAAAATGATATTACTGGTTCCCTAAATTAGATGAAAATATGTTAACAATTTGGGAACCCACGGATGGGGACTCGTTCGATGAGGAACCCTCAGAACCTCAAACCGATCCGGTTGCTGAAGAAGACCCCACACCCGCACAAGTCGTCAACCCGGTTAACTATGACTAAACGACCAGTACTGATTCCCAAGTTCGTAGAGTGTTCTGTTAGGGCTCAATGGAAAATTTTGAACGTCTCTTTAATCACCAATTCGCCATGCAAAACCAAATGAATGTCATGCAAGCCGACAACCGGGCCACAAGCCTACATGTACCGTTCTAACCCCGACTCCTCTTCAGAAAACCCTAACCCTTCCAACTTCAATGGACCACCAAACTAAACCCCTATCCGCCAACCTCAAGAAAACCTAATCCTCCAAAACCCTAGCTCTTGTGTTTCGAACCTTAATTCATCAACACTTTTATTAATTATTATCTTTTATGTGTTGTATTAAGATTATTGTTTTTAAATTTGGTTTGTAGTGTTTGTGAACTTGGTTTGTGATGGTATTTGATTTTTGAACTTGGTTTGTACTAATGATTTGCGTTTTGGCATTATTATTAATATTGTTCTCTTTTGGGTGTCTTTTTAATATATAATATTAATTTAAGCGGGAGCCTCCATTTAAGGTTGAGTCTTTTCCTCCGTATGATGTTCCTTTTGACTATTTTTAAAAAAGGGGGAGAAGACATAGTTATATGCATTTTTTTCATAATTGTTTTGAAAATCATCAAAAAAGGGAGTTTGTTATTCTCAGTTTGATGATATTTAAAATAATTCTGGATACTAACCTTTTTGAGTTTTTCTAAATAAGAATTAGTTTAAAAGGAGTTCAAGTCTTTGGTGCAAAGACTTTGTCAAAGCGGACATTTTCCGATCTCTTTAGAAGACCTAGAAGACCTCAAGACGTGTCAAGTGATAGAGCTTTTAGTTGAGTGTTTTCTAGTTAGTCGATTTTTTTTAGTACTCTTTTTAATCACCAAAGAAAGAGTTTTGCACTTAATTTTACTGCTAATCCATTTAAACTAACTTCCAGTCCGTTTAAGTGGATTGGAAGGTTTTTTAGCAGTGTTTTTGACAGTGCTAATTCGTTTAAACAGATGAGTCATCCATTTAAACGGATTGAAGAATTTTTTGACTGTTTGAGCTGGATTTCGCATTGATTGCTTTCCTTTTTTACTTGGTCCGTTTACACAAATGTCACATCCATCTAAACGGATCGAGTAGACAGTTTTCTTGCTTGCTCGGCCTTTCCTCCCTCTTCAAATATGGCCGGCCCTAGCTCATTTTGTTTGCCTTTTTTACTGAGAAATTTAAGTCAAACTCTCTCTCTTTAGTGACTAAGAATATTACTCTAAATTTCTTGTGAGAGTATGGAGAATTTTAGTGAGCGTTTGATTGATTGTTGTTGTTGAAAATTTGAAAGAGACAATCTTGAGTCTTTAAGCCTTTAAGCCTCCATCATCACCGGGTTCAGTCTCCTTTAAGCCTCCCTTGAGTCTTTGGCTCCTTCATCAAGGACAATCTTGTGAATACAAGTCGCTGGACTGATTCTAGGCATATCGACCAAGGTCCACCTAATCACCTTCTTGTATTTCACCAGGGTTTCCATTCTTGATTAGATGTGAGGTTGAATGAGATGATCAACGGTAGGATTCCGTTTGGTCTGAGGTAGGCATACTTGAGAGGGCTTTAGAGAGGTTTGAGCTCAAGCTTGGGTGCCTCTTTGATGGATGGCTTCACTTGCTCTCCTGAGATCTTGAGCTCCATCGTCATCGGACCTGAAAAAGAAAGAACTTCTTCTATCCTGCATTTTTCAAAGTTAGGCAAGTTTATATTTTCAACTTCTTGTATTATTGTGTCACTTTCATTCTCTAACGATTTATTATTGTTTTGGTTTTCTAATGTGTTCACATTTTCTAATTGTCCCAAAACTCATCAAGAGAATTCTTAAAAGAGTTTAAAGAATGATAATATTGCCATATAAGATGCTCTTCGACAAGCTCATCAATCTGTTGAAGGAGATGCTCGGCACATTGTAGTCATCTGGGTTTTTAATCATATCGATGATGTTAAAGGAGATTTTCTCATTGTCGAACTCCATCGACATGTTACCCGAATGACAGTAAATTCGGGTATAAAGGGGGCAGTGACTATTGTATTTTGAATCCCACAATTCAATAAAGATTTTATCTCCTCCAATTCTCTCTTTTCTTATTGTTATTATTATTTTATATTCAACAAGTTTAGAGTTATGATCACCGATCTAAAAGAACTTAAAAGTACTTATTTTCTTCTTACTAACTTCATTTGCTAAATTTAGGTATAAATTAAACAGAAGAACATATATGCCTGGAATTTGCTCCCTAATTTTGGAAAAGAAAATTATAGTTTTTTTTTAATTGAGAGGATTGCAAGTTGCAGTCGCTCATGATTTCATTAAATGAAGTTAAGATACAAAGTTTGTTGCTAGATCATGGAGAGCTAGCTTCCTTACATCACATACTCAGCCATCTCATTTGTTACAACATAATTTCCTATCAGATATAGTCTATCCTAACAATATTTAATCCATCTTTCTGCTTCCTCTGCCGCTTTGCTTACTGTCCATTCCGGGATTTTCTGGACGTTGTTGAAGATCCTTACATTCCTTTCCTTCCATATCATCCAGTTTATTGCGGCCCATAAACTCTCCCATTTCTTCCTCGTATCCATAGAAAGATGCTTTCTGTTAGTTCTCCAGGAATTTATGACATCTCCGTTCGGGATGAAGCGTATTGTGGCCGATGTTGAAAAGAAAATGAATGTTGTTGTGAACAATATTTTGAATCATTTTGATTTAAATTAAATGTAAAATGTAAATGTATATTAAACTGCCAATACATGTTGGGCATTAACAATTAGCTTCATCCCGAACGCAAATCATTAGATTCAGATTCACAATTAGCTTATATATAATTTCTAGGATCATATGTACTTCACAATCTCAAACTTGATGTACAATTAGCTTATTTATAATTTCTAGGATCATATTTACTTCACAATCTCAAACTTGATGGTATGAGTGTTTTGTACTATTTGTAAATGTTATTGATAATTGTATCCATAAACGGCCTTCCTAAGAGAATGGAGGAAGAGTCCATTGTGCTCTCCATCACGAGTATATAGAAGTCGGCTGGAAAGACTAAATCATTTACCCAGACCAAAACATCTTCCACAATGCCAAGGTATAGGATTATAAGCATTCTACTACGGTCATCACTACTCGGGTGGATTTCAGACTGCCCAGGTCTAGGGTTTCATAGACAGAATTGGGCATTACGTTTATCGATGCCTCTAGATCAGGCCTACACCTTGTGAACTGGTGGTGCCCAATGGCATAGGGGAAGGTGAAGATTCCCGGGTCTTTTTCCTTTGGGGAAATTTTCACGTCTAGACTCAACACTGAAGAGAGGTTCAATTTCTCTTTCCCTTTTACCTTCTCTTATTTGTGCACAAGTCTTTTACAAACTTGGCAATCTTGGGGAGGGTCAATTGATTCATTTGTAGAGCTATTAGGGGAAAATGGAAGGTCTTTTTTCGATAAATGGACAAGGTGTCATGTGCATATTTCGCAAAGAAGCAAAACGTGTTTTCTGCTAGTGAATTTCTGCACGTATTTATTCTTCGAGTCCCCTTGCCACATGCTTAGGATCGGCCTGACTTTGACCAATCTTAATCATATTTTTTTTTATCATTTCTGAGAGTTCTGGAAGGTCTGGCCCTTCATTTGAAGTTGGTTTTTCACCAAATCCTCCAAATCTTCTTTTCTTGATCTATTTACCTGAAAAATAACACAAAAGTGTATTAAGAGCTCTAAAAATGAGTTTTATGAATTTTAAGTACTTTTCATACATTTTAGGTGATTTAAGGGTGAATTTTGCATTATATAAATCCTAAAAATGTCTATAAATATACTCATTACAAATCTCACCATACTTAAATCAATATTGCCCTCAAGCGTAAGTTAAATCAAGTTTTAGGATTTTCAGAATCAGTAATAATTTGTTTGAAAAGAAATTAAATCATTACCATAGTAAATTCGATTATTATTATTATTATACACGATGGTCGGTAAATGTTCATTAATAATTTTAAAACCCAAGGTTGTTTCAACTCGCCAATCTTTTATCCCAATTATCCATTTTCCACAAGCTAGTACCCTAAGAATTTTGTTTTTTCACTTTAGCCCCGTTAGTTTCAAACAAAAGCTTCAGCTAATTTTCACTTCGCCCTATGAAACAGGTTGATAGTTCATACACACAAATCCATTCATAAAAGTTGTGTCTAATGAAACTAAAAATTATTTTATTAATTTATTTAAAAGCAAGGTTTTAAATTGCGAAATAGCGGCCGTAGCGGTTGGGGATTTTTTGTAGCGGATTGTGATAGCGGGCGAGATTGCGCCGCTATAACCTTATAGCGGAATCGCCACTTTTATTATTTTATATGTTATAAATAACAAAATTTTCAATATAAAAAAAAATCAAACCACCATAATTAAACATACACCAACAAAGTTCAATGTCCAAAATAAACACATGAAAACTTAATTATCCGAAATAAACACACAAATTCTTAATCATCCAAAATGAAAGTAAATACTTAAACTAACTATTTATTCTTCGGATGAAGAGACATTAGCATTCATTATTTCATCTTGCTCAAATGAACATGATGAATCAACTTCATCATCCTCTAAATCAACAATCATTTTCTTTTTCTTTGAAGGTCGGGAGCCTGAAGGCGCATTATTTTGGCATCTTTTCAAGACAACATTCGGAACGGGAATTTTTTCAAGTGTTGACTCGCTAACATAATGAACAATATTTCTCACCCATTCATTATTTTCATCGTCTAACATATCCTCAATATTCGTCGCTATTGGATCTCTTGTTTTGTTCCTTTGTTTTTCTTCGAGCATGGAGTTGAACTTCACAAAAACTAAATCGTTCAATCTTCCATGAAGCAATCTGTTGATAACCCCAAGCCAAAAGAAATAATATTTGTATTTTTTCTATGTAAATTCATCTAGATAATTGTAATACATGTATCCACCATCTAGAAATATGGATCATGTACTTAGATAATTGTGTGAGTATAATGTTAGGGTTTAATGTGATTCATGTATGCATGAACCATTTAGCCTATAAATAGAACCCATTTTTATTTTGTAAGAGACAAGAAGAAAGAAATATATTAAGAAATATTAAGAAAAGGAAAGTTGTTCTTCTTCCATTAAAATTGTGAGTTTGCGAGGGTAAATCCACAAATTGGCATCAGAGCCGATGGCGAATCCCGGGAGAATGTCGTTTGGGGGTATGTCACCGCCACGATTGACGAGAGTTAACTACAACAAACTGGAGCATCCAGATGCGAGCACTACTCGGGGCCCAAGATGCATGGGACGTAGTCGAGAATGGCTACACCGAACCAGAGAATACCGACGATATGACAGTAAGTGAAATCAAGGCGTTGAAACAAAAGCGAATGAATGACAAGACAGCGCTATACACATACTGTTCCAAGCAGTTGACGAGTCAGACTTTGAAAAGATAGCAAGCGCGGTAACGGGCAAGGAAGCATGGGATACATTGCAAAAAGTTTTCAAGGGAACCGACCGAGTAAAGCAAGTAAGACTCCAAACTCTACGCGGCGAGTTGGAGTGTATGAAGATGAAGGAGTCAGAAGGTGTATCCGACTACATCACACGTGTGCAAACCGTGGTAAATCAGCTCAAGTGTAATGGTGAAACTCTAAAGGACTCGAGGGTCGTGGAAAAAATTCTGCGGTCGCTAACCGACAATTTCGAGAATGTCGTGTGTGCCATCGAAGAATCGAAGGACCTAGAGGAGCTAACTATTGACGATCTCGCTGGGTCGTTAGAGGCACACGAGCAACGCAAGAAGAAGAAGAACGAGTCGCTTGACGAAGCGCCGCAAGCCAAGATGCCTATCAAAGACGAAAAGGCACTCTACACTCAAAACTTTCGTGGAAGAGGGCGTGGCCGTGGAGGTCGCAAGCAATGATCGCAGTGGTGGAGGCCGCGGTCGAGGTGGATACTATGAGGAGAAGGGGCAGTCAAGCCAACAAAATTGGCGAGGTAGAGGACCCGGTCGTGGGAGAGGTGGCCGGTCAAATCACTATAATGTCGAGTGCTATAAGTGTGGCAAATACGGTCACTATGCGAAGGACTCGCAACTCCGACAAGTGTTACAATTGCGGCAAGGTTGGGCATTACGCAAAAGTTTGCTATGCCGAAAAGAAAGTGGAGGAGAACACCAACCTTGTCACGGAGGATGAGATGAAAGATGGGTTTCTCATGATGGCATACAACGATATCAACACCGATGGCGATACAGTCTGGTACCTCGACACCGGTGCAAGCAACCACATGTGCGGGCACAAGCACTTATTCAAGGAGATGCGAGAGGTTGAAAATGGACACGTGTCATTCGGAGACGCATCAAAGATCCAAGTAAAAGGTCAAGGTACGGTGCACTATTTACAAAAAGGTGGTACGGAAGGGTCAATCGAGGATGTTTATTACGTACCTGATCTTAAGAGCAATATTTTGAGTATGGGACAACTCATGGAGAAGGGATACTCGGTATTCATGAAAAACCGGGTACTACAATTAAAAGACAATCAAGGACGCTTGGTAGCACGAGTTGAAATGGCCAAAAATCGCATGTACAAGCTCAACTTGCGAAATGTGCAGGAAAAATGTCTACAAGTCGATATGGAGGACAAATCGGCATTATGGCATCTAAGGTTTGGTCACCTTCATTATGGTGGCCTAAAGGAGTTGGCCAAGAAGAACATGGTCCATGGGCTACCAGACATGGACTACATCACCAAGTTTTGCGAAGGATGTTTATTCGGCAAGCAAGCAAGGACCTCATTTCCGAAAAAGACGAAATATCGAGCAGAAAGACCTCTCGAGTTGGTGCATACCGACATATGTGGCCCAATTACACCCAAATCATTTAGTGAGAAAAGATATTTCATCACATTTGTAGACGATAATACAAGGAGGACATGGGTTTATTTTTTGAAGGAAAAATCTGAGGCTCTCGAAGTGTTCAAAAGATTCAAGGTTTTAGTCGAGAAGATGACCGGGACTTACATCAAGGCGTTACGGTCGGATAGAGGCGGGGAGTACATGTCAACCGCTTTCACGAGTTATTGCGAGAAGTATGGGATTAAGCGATTCTTGATCGCACCATACTCTCCTCAACAAAATGGTGTGGCCGAGAGGAAGAACCGAACCATTCTCGACATGGTTCGGTCGATGTTGAAAAGCAAAGGTATGCCAAAAGAATTTTGGGCAGAGGCGGTACAATGTGCCGTGTATATACAAAATCGATGCCCACATGCGAAGTTAGGTGAGATAACACCCCAAGAGGCTTGGAGTGGTCAAAAGCCGACTGTATCACATTTCAAAGTATTCGGTAGTGTGGCTTATGCACACGTACCGGATCAAAGGAGGACTAAGCTCGACGATAAAAGCAAGAAGTTCGTGCTCATTGGATATGACGAGAAAACAAAGGCATACAAGCTCTTCGACCCAATTGGAAGGAAAGTTGTGGTGAGCCGGGACGTACATGTGAATGAAGAGAGCACGTGGGATTGGAATAACAAAGATGAGATGACACATGATGAGGCCGAGTTAGGTGAGGCTGAGAAAGGAGAATCACCGGCATCAACCTTTGTACCGACTAGCCCCGTACCATCTGATGTTGAAGATGAGCCAAGACAACCAAGGATGCGAAGCATGCAAGATTTGTACGACTCGACAAGTGAGGTACATTTAATTTGTCTTTTGGCGGATGCCGAAACAATTACATTTGAGGAAGCGGTACGAAATGAGAAGTGGCAAGCAGCCATGAATGAAGAAATAAAAGCAATAGAGCGAAACCAAACTTGGGAGTTGGTTGAATTGCCAAAAGGAAGTCAGCCCATAGGAGTAAAATGGGTATACAAAAAGAAGATGAACGCTCAAGGTGAGATAGAGCGGTACAAGGCAAGGCTAGTTGCAAAGGGCTATCGACAAAAGGCGGGGATAGACTATGATGAAGTCTTTGCCCCAGTTGCAAGAATGGAGACGATTCGCCTTCTCATAGCTCAAGCAGCTCAATTCAAATGGCAAATTTTTCAAATGGACGTTAAGTCAGCATTTTTGAATGGCGTGCTAGAAGAAGAGGTGTACGTAGAGCAACCACCTGGGTACATGAAAATCGGGGAAGAGAAGAAGGTGTTGAAATTGAAGAAGGCACTTTACGGGTTGAAACAAGCACCTCGAGCTTGGAATACCCGCATCGACACTTACTTCAAGGAGAACGGGTTTACTCAATGTCCATACGAGCATGCACTATACGTAAAAAAGAATGAAGGCAATTTGCTCCTTGTCGCTCTTTATGTTGATGACCTCATCTTTATGGGGAACAATGGTGAGATGATAGAGGAGTTCAAAAGCGTGATGACTCGGGAGTTCGAGATGACGGATTTGGGTTTGATGAAGTATTTCCTTGGTCTGGAGGTTAGACAAGGAAAGACTGGGATTTTTGTGTCACAAGAAACATATGCAAAAGAAATTCTGAAAAGGAACAAAATGGCAGATTGCAACCCGGTATTGACACCGATGGAACCCGGGGCGAAACTTTCTAAGTTTGATGGTGGCGAACGAGTAGATGCGACCAAATACCGAAGTCTAGTTGGGAGTCTCCGCTATCTCACATGCACAAGACCGGACATTTCTTATAGTGTTGGAGTTGTAAGACGATTCATGGAGGAGCCGGTCTATACGCATTTAAAAGCGATAAAGAGAATTTTGCGGTATATTCGGGGAACTGAATCATTTGGGTTATTCTATTCCAAAGCCGAAGATTTCAAGCTAGTGGGATATTCCGATAGCGATTGGTGCAGAGATGTTGATGATCGTAAAAGCACATCGGGGTATGTGTTTTATATGGGAGATACGGCATTCACATGGTCCTCAAAGAAACAACCAATAGTGACATTATCGACGTGCGAGGCGGAATACGTAGCAGCATCTTGGTGTGTATGCCATGCAACTTGGTTAAGGAACTTGTTGCACGAGTTGAAACTGACGCAACACGAGGCGACCGAAATACGAGTCGATAATAAATCCGCAATCGAATTAGCAAAGAATCCAACACATCATGAGAGGAGTAAGCACATTGATGTGCGTTTTCATTTCATCCGAGAGCAAGTGAAGAAAGGTGATGTGCGAGTGAGTCATGTGGCAAGTCATGACCAAGTGGCTGATATATTCACGAAACCACTTCCGACGGTGTTGTTTGAAAACTGTAAGGCGATGATCGGGATGAAGAATAGGCTTGAGCTTAAGGGAGGAATTTGTTGATAACCCCAAGCCAAAAGAAATAATATTTGTATTTTTTCTATGTAAATTCATCTAGATAATTGTAATACATGTATCCACCATCTAGAAATATAGATCATGTACTTAGATAATTGTGTGAGTATAATGTTAGGGTTTAATGTGATTCATGTATGCATGAACCATTTAGCCTATAAATAGAACCCATTTTTATTTTGTAAGAGACAAGAAGAAAGAAATATATTAAGAAATATTAAGAAAAGAAAAGTTGTTCTTCTTCCATTAAAATTGTGAGTTTGCGAGGGTAAATCCACACAATCTTGCTCATTTTTTGGTATGAACCTAATTGTAATAAAATAAATGAGTGAAATAAAATTTGTTGTTTTGGTAAATACAGGAGAGAAAGTGGTAGGTATAAATGGGCTGTACAAAAGATTTCAAATTTTTTTGAAATAAACCGGCGGGATTTTGGTAGGTGGTAATTAAGCCCAATTTTTTTTTTCAAATTTAAGTCCAAATCCCAAAATATTACAGCTAAGAATACTCACACCATCCTTGCCGCTATCAGTACACAATGACAGAAAAGTACGGTTGAGACTGCATAAAAAATGATGTATAAACCAGATGCCAGATTTACCCGCTGACCATCAGGTTTCGCTTACGTCATGCTGACCACATCGATGCAGGTGGGGGGCAATATAGTGTCTCCATAGAAAAACTCTTTTTTTTAGGAATTGTTTATAATAATATTTTTATGAGGAAATTCTCTTTTATAACTAAATTTCATATTTTTTTTTAATTTAGTATGACAAGCCAAGGTCAATGGTTATCCTTTTTGTTGGCCGACAATGTTTCATTTCTTTAATGTGTTGTGTTTTTTTTTTAAGTTTTGATCTATATTGCTCCAGACATTAGGTTTTTTGGTCACATTTATTTACTAAATTAATTAAATTCTCCAAATGTGCAAATGGTACTGCACATAAATTTTATATAAATGGCTCAAGAAAATTAATTCTTTAACCTATGTTCTAACCTTTTTTTTTTTTAAATTTTGCTGAAGGATTTAGTTAATTTTTTATAACAGGATGCTAAAATGAAAGCACAATCTAAGGGTGAGCAATTTTCTGGAAAGAGATGAAAGATATTACAAGTATCTTTTCTTTTCACTTAGAAAATAATTTTGTTGTGAACCTTAATGAGGGATTCATATCAAAATAATTTTTTTTTTTTTGCCAAATGCAAATATCAGGTTCACATGCTGTTGGATAAATCTAAGGTATTGTTTTTTCGTTCTTTTGAAGATAAGAAATGGAGAATAGTTGCAATATTGGTTTGGGAGGAAATGGTAGTATTAAAAAAAATCATACAATACGGTAAGAGAAATGTTCAAAAATATTCAAACGGTTGTTGTTAGTTGATTGGTGTGGTTATAATTGAGAAAGGTTGTATTGAAAAGTGTTATGTGAATAGAAATAATGGAATTTTATTAATTCCATTAATGGCGGTTAGAAGTGAAATAGAAGAAGTGCCTGAGTATGAAGTACTTCTATTAATGCATGTTTGGTACGAGGTAAAGTTGAAGAAGAGGATGAAGCTGATTTAATCACAGAAGAAGCAAAGCGGAGTTGGATGCAAAGAAGAGGCGGATTTGACTTCAGGTGAAAGCTCAAGAAGAGACTATTTTGGTTAAAATAATTCTCTTAATGAAAAAAGAGATGAAGTCCAAGCTGATAAAAAAAAGAAAGCTGATCTGTCCGATGAAGATGCAGATCTGTCTATAGGCGGAGTGTTGAGAGAGAGAGAGAGACAGTTACTAGGTTCTTAATAAGACAAGAAGACGGAGTAAATTCAATAACAACTTGATTATCTTTTGTACATTGAGAAATCCTTATTAGGTTTTTGGTTATTTGGGGGACATATAGGACATTATTAAGTTGTAAACCACGTGTAGAAGAATTAAAATGAGTTTGACCAAGATTATTAATTTTCAAACCTGCTCCATTCCCGACACAAATTTGTTCAGTGCCAAGATATGGAGTGTGTGAGTTGAGGTTGGTGAGTTGAGAAGTCACATGATTTGTGGCACCTGAGTCGAGATACCGTCCATCGGTAACGGTTGGTGGAGCGGAGAGCGTGTTGGCTTGAGGTTGATTGTTGTTGTTGTTGTTACGCCAGTGACATATATCGGCAGTGTGACCAGGAATCTTGCAAATCTGACATCGCACCTTCTTGCGATTATAGTTATTATTATTACAAGTATTATTAGGATTATTATTGCGTTTGTCTCGATTTGTATTAATTCCCCGATTATTAGAAAACCGAGTGTTTATCAATTGGGTGGCAAGTGCGTCGAAAATTTGTTGATTTGGAATCGGACCCAAGATAGAATTTTGAGAGGGGCCAATTTGAAAATTGGGCTGATATGGACTAGGTTGGAGACTAGATTGATTTTGGGTCAAAAAAGGCCCATTAAAACCGGAATTACCCGGCCCATTATAGGAAGGCCCATACTGAGTATAATAGGCGGTCGGTGCACCATGCACTTGTGATCCACTTCCATTCGGAGCAGATACGAACGAGGAGAAGGTTGGAGAAGAAGAAGAGGTGCCGTTCGAGTTTGAGAACTGAGAGAAATTAATGGCGATAGATCTATTTCGAGCCAGCACTTGTTCCTGATTGATCAGACTTCCAGAGAATTCTGGAAACGTTACTTCATCGGCGCGTTGATTTATCGCCGTGACAAAACTCTCGTATTCTGGCTCTAAGCCATTCAGGCAGAAGTCGACAAGGTCTTCTTCTTTGACATGACAACCAATCGTTGCTAACTGATCAGCAAGGTACTTCATCTTGCTCAAATATTCAGAACAAGACAGGCCTCCGTGTTTTGTGTTTTGGAGTTGGTTTTTCAGTTCGTGTCGACGAGCTTTTGAAGAGGCCTGGTATCGTCGAGCAAGAGCAGTCCAGGCAGAGACAGTTGTCGTGTAGCTAATGAGTTGTGCCACAACTGCTTCTGTTACGGATGACCGAATCCAGCCTAGTATCAGCTTGTCTTGGCGATGCCAGTCTTTGTAAGCTGGATTGGGGACTGTTCTGGAAATATTGTTTGTGGTTTCGGTGAGGGTTTTGGGTGGTGGATCCGTGGTAGGGTCAAGAAAATCACCAAGTCCATGACCTTCGATAAGGGTTTGAATTTGAAATTTCCAGATTAGGTAGTTTGAATCGGTTAGTTTGGTGGTAATTTGATGAAAAAAGGTGATTGGTTTGGTCATTGAAATACGAATTGATGAATCATCAGTTGTGGTTGATGAAGGTGCCATTCGGAGTAATTGAAAGGAAAAGGAAAAGGGAGAAAAAAGTTGAATTTCTTTTATTTTTGTTGAAAGAAATGTCAAGATTAAGTCTTGAGAGAAAAAAAAATGTCAAGAGAGGGGAAAGAAATGTCAAGATTAAGTCTTGAGAGAAAAGAAATGTCAAAAGATGGGAAAGAAATATCAAGATTAAGTTTTGAGAGAAAAGAAAAGAAATTTTTGTGGAGAATTTGGAGAAAAAGAGAGCTTCTTGAGGTATTATTTTCTTCTTGAGATAATATTTTTTGAAAAATATTAAAGGCTTGATACCATGTTGAGAGAGAGAGAGAGAGAATTTGAGAAGAGTAGAAGGAAGAAGAGTAATTATGTTTTTCATTAATTAAGAGATTACATAAGAATCTATTTATAGTACAATTGAGTTAAGCTAAGCCACTAATTAACTAGCCGTTATGATTATTCTAATCACTTATTTAGAGAACGAATCCTAGCCATACATTGAGTGATTACTCCTAATTAGTTTGCTAATATTATATTAATAATCTAATCCTCTATCACGGAGTAAAAGCTCCTTTTCTTGAAGATATCATGATTTGGGCATAGAAGTGGCTGTTGTTAAGGCAAAAGGTGAAGTTGAAGACTGATTTTGTCGAGCTACACAAAGGCGATAATGCCTTTTTCTGGCAAATTAGTTTTCCTAGGCTTTTTGATTTAAAAGAAAGGGCATGATTGTCTCAGCAGTTGAAGTTTCTAGATGTTTTATTGCCGTTTCGTTTTTCCAAGTTCTTATATGATCTTTCTTTTTCCAAATTATTTGGTTCTTTTCAAAGTTTTTTAGTAGGATTTTCTTTTCTGAGATTTATGTCTTAGTTGGGTTCTTATCTTTATTGCGGAATAATTTCGCCTTGTCATAACTTTGTATATAAATGTTTATTGCTTTAGTGTATATCTCAGGGCCTACGGATCTATTAAAGTGGAAAGAGGAATGGTTATTTTATAGTTTCTATTTTTTTTTAATATATTTTTTAACAAAATTTCTTTTCTTGTTTTAACTCCGTTACAAGTAACCTCATCGAATTAATCAACCATTTCAAGAAAAAAAGTATATATTGTTAATGTAAGATGTAATTTTATTTCATGTATTCTAATTTAAAGTAAAATGAATTATCTTTTCTGTGGTCTTGCTTGAAATTCAAACCCCGTAAAGATTGGAAGGTTTGCTATACCTCCCTCCCACTCTAGCCAGGCATGAATTGTACAGTGTCAAATTGGTCAAATTATTACATTACACTATAATGCTTGTATATCTAATAAATCATTTTTCTATACAATATTGGATAATACTATTCCATATGAATCAACAATAATTCATCATCCACTTTTTCGTCCTACTTCATATCAATCATGAACATTAGTAGTGTCTTCTTTTTCTTTCTTATTTTATTTATTATTCTATTGGTGAAATCCACATAAAACCGATGGAAATATCGCACAACCCGCCACTATGCCTTGTTTTAAAATAAGTGTAGATGGCAAGCGTCTTGATTTCCTAATGGTTCTTGTTTGTGTAGTGAGCTTATCACATGATGGGTTGTTGAATCAAAGTCTATATTTTGAGCAAAAAGTAGTGGGCATAATTCTTGGCAGAGATACAACGAAGGCAACATGGGCATATGCTTGATTTCACGGAATATAAAATAAAGGAATTGGCACGTTTGATTGTACAATGCTGCTTATAAATTGAACCAAAGTTCAGAAGCTAAACACAACACAAAAGGCACTTATGATTAGAGGTGGTAAAATCTGACCCGACCCGAAAAACCCGTCCGACTGACCCGAATCCGAACCTGACCCGACTCGAAAATGTTGACAAGTGAACAACCCGAAACCCAACCCGACCCGAAACCCGAACGACCCGAAACCCGAGCAATCTGAAACCCGAATGACCCGAAACCCAAACGACCCGAAACCCGAATGACCCATACCCGAACCCGAATGACCCACCCAATATTCGAAACCCGAATAACATGTGATGCAAGATGAATAACATGAAGTTGAATATTTGTGTGCTGATTTTGCCATAATTTTGGATTTTTTGTAATTATACATTGAAAAACTTGCATATCTACATATGTTATGTGCACAATGATGATTTTTAATTCTTATATCTTATGATATTATTAATTAATTAATTAGCATTTTTTAAAAGAAAATTTGTTTTGTTCTAATGAACTCACTCTGTATAAATAACATATAACTAATAACAACTTCCACTAAAAATACAAAATTAATATTATGTCATATCATGCGTATAAACAAGTCAACAACAAAAGAAATAAGAAAAAGAGCGTGGATGTGATGGGTATGCAGACAAAATGACTTGGGATCTTTTGGTGATAAATATTTTATAGCCTTTACTTCCCCTTTCTTTTATGTATTTCTATTGCATTTCCATACAAAAACTAATGTCATGTATTCATCACTACCACATAAAATCCATTCCAATAAAGATTATGTATATAGTCACACTATTTCCTCTTACAAATTCTAATACATGCTTATGTGTCCATTTATTATTGGTTGAAAGTTTTTAAGAACACAAGTAGTAAAATGATGTAAAAGAGCATATCAATAATATGTGTACTGCATTGTTACAATATAAAAAGAAAAAAAAAACACACTTTTACGATATATTTTTCATTGCCCCTCTTAAATAAAAAATATAGTCAAAAATATTATATATAATAGATATATCCAAATGTATATGATTATATTTTATTTGAATCTTTCCATATTTTTATAACTTTTAAAATATTTTTCATTTTATTCCATTTTTTAATTTTAAAATAATACTTTAAAAAAATCCGATTCTCTGATTCGACTCGGCCGATTCCGATCCGAATCGGACGATTCTCACTACACAGACTGTGAACGACTCCGATCCTGATTCCAATTTTAAGAACTAATAAAATTAAGTCGAATTTTCGATATTTCTATCTATATACAAACTTGAATTTGCTCAAAACGTAGACCAAACTTTTTCGAAATATAGACCCGAATTACCCGAAATACAAACGCGAATGATCCGTAACCCGATTGACCCGTAACCCGAACCCGCCTGACCCGTAACCCAAAGGACCCGAGACCTAAGCGACTCGAGACCCGAATGACCCGATACCCGAGCGACCCGAGACCCGAACGACCCGTGACCCGAACGACCCGGAATCCGAAATGACCCGACCCGAACCCGGCCCAACCCGCCCATTTGCCATCTCTACTTATGATTGTACAATGCTGCCTATAAATTGAACCAAAGTTCAGAAGCTAAACACAACACAAAAGGCACTTATGATTGCACAATGCTGCCTATAAATTGAACCAAAGTTCAGAAGCTAAACACAACACAAATTTAATCTATTCATCAGACAACACAAATTGGGAACTTGTACTACTTTCCTACTATTTGTATTTCAATCATGATTTGCGAGTAGTTCACCTACAAGATGGTATAATTGGGCATATTATAGTCGTACTGTGATCGAAAGTGTGAACTATATCCGTAATTTTGAGGGCATATATACGAAAAAAAGTACAAAAGCACGAATAAGAAACAACATGCACAAACACAAAAGTATTACAAGGGCATACTATTTCAAACATAACATCCCAAACAATAACTCGATCAATCAACAAAGTAAACAGGAAAAAAAATATCAGGTCACACGTAAACAATGATAAAAAAAGACCCATCAAGAAGCTTGGGCAACATCGACACAAACATAGGTTGGACCCTAAAGAAACTATGTAGAAAATAGGTGGTTCAGTTCTTCATGCACCACACAAAACCTCTACATTTCCACTTATTTGTTCGGATAGAATCCGAGTGCAGCCATTGTCTTCTTGTGATTTTTGAGACGATACTAAATAACCTTCACTTTAATCATACCACGCTCGCTGGCAACAATCCTCACATAATCCCCAAAGTATTTAGGTGCATAAGATAAAGGACGCGCGACACACGGTTTACTTGGGATAGAGGCGGAGTGCAGCCATTGTCTTCTGGTGATTTTTGGGACGATACCAAGTAACCTTCACTTTAATCGTACCACACTCGCTGGCAACAATCCCCACATAATCCCCAAAGTATTTAGGTGCAAAAGATAAAGGACGCGCGACACATGGTTTATTTGGGACAGAGGCGGAGTTATGAAGATTCACCTCTATTATAAGAGATGATGAACAGGGGCAGACAATAATGGCCTCGAGAGGGGGATGAGGCCTCCGGGGTTGATAGTGAGGCACGCATCAGCATTCTTGTTGAATATCATGCTCGTCATATCTGCAAGGCCGTCAATGGAAGCAGTGATGGTGCCCCACATCTTGGTGATGGTTTTATTCTCAAGAAGTTTGACTTCCACTTCCGCAAGTATAGCATCGTAAAATATAATATAGGTTAATGCTACACAGCCACGACTCCAAGTGAGCGCTTCAATCTATTGCGGGTTCTGGACTTTTGTATAATCGGACAGGACTCGAAACCATCCATCACACAAATCATTGTCTCCTTCCTTGAGGAGAATATGAACGGCAAAACCTTCATAAGGGAAAGCGGCTACAATCGGGCCAGTTAGCGGGATGATATCCCGCACTCAATTTTCAACGTATGCGTGTCAGAGAGAGAGAGAGAGAGAGAGAGAGACCAACCCCACATGCAATTGTCAATGGATCTTCCTTTTTCTGCCTAAAAAGGCATGTATTGCCTAGTGAAGCTCTCAGCCACAATTTCACCATGGATCTTGCAATGGGACTTTCCGCCTAAATCAGCAACACGCACTGAGAAAATTTTCCCATATTCATCTCCAAACCCAATTTTGTTCTTTTCCCTTCCTTGAGTGTTAACCTCAACACGAATCGGTTCCAACATCTTGTTGTCTTTTGAAGCAGCTGATTCAAGGAGGCCATTATTGCTTAATCCCATGCGTGCAGCCATATATCTTGTGGCACCAGATATTGGAGATTCGGGGTTGTCATCACACAACTGTTATTCTGTCCAGAACCTCGAAAGAAAGAATTCAATAGAAAACCTTAGGTACACCATATATATTTCATGCGTATAGATGTAAAAATAGCTACACAGCAAATTGAAGACAATAAAGAATGGGATCTAATATGGGCCCTAATAGGTGCAATCGGAGGAAGAGAAACTTTTGCATTTTGAAATGCAAACCAAAACAATGGAGACAATGGAGACACCATTGTTACCAATTCCATCATTACAACTCTTCTTCCCTACTTAATTACCAAGATTTTGTTTTGTTATGTCTAACATTTTCTCATTTTTGTAGTATTCGCAAAGCTTATATCAAAATCTTTTATTTCTTAATTAATTGAACGAACCAGGCGTTTCACTTGCCGCTCCTTTCAAAAAGAGGCAGATAAAAAACTAAATGAGCTTACTTCAGATAAAATGGAGGGTGAGAAGTCATGGGCATCGTTCAATTCATCATAACGGTCTCCTTCAGGCAACTTCGTCTTGCTCAATAGGATACTAGCCATTGTGGTTCGGATAGGTCAAGGTTATGGAGATTGATTGACAGAGACGTGTGAGCGGCAAGGGGGTAATTATGGTAGAGTTAGGGTTGGAGATATGATCGAGAGACAGAGAGGTGGGATTCGTTTTATGGTTGGTGTCAGAGAGAGTTGGTTTTAAGCTTAGGGTTGGAGATGGATTGGGAGATGGGGAGGTGGGATTCGGTTTACGGTTTAGGTTACAGATAGAGGTGGCGTTGGTTGGGTCAGGGTTATAGATGGATTGAGTGCGGCGGTGTTAGGCCGTTCGATTGAGGCAGAAGAGAAGGGCAAAGAGGAAGTCTCCTGGGCCCATGGGCTTTTTTCTAATGGGCTTCATCATAATTGGCGCAACAAAGGGAACCGCAAATTACAAATCGATTCAAAGATATAATTAAAAAATAAATTAAGAGCTTCGGATTAACCGCTTAACTCTTAGAAACCATCTGATGATAATCCTCTTATTTCTCTCTCATTAAATTAACAACATTAATGAGATGTATCTAGCATTTCAAACGAGTGGAGTTCGAACAAACAGGAGCCAACTCGAACTCGACTCGAAATAGAACTCGATTTCGAGCCAGAAAGTCTGGTCCGAACTCGACTCAACTATGGCTCGAGCCAACTCGACTTGACTCGCTATTAGCTCAAAATATAATTTCGTTATCAAATTTTTTCAAATCAACTCGAAACTGTACTCAAAACTCGACACAGAAACTCATTCTACTCGACTCTGTTGGAAAAATCAATATAATGGTGATAGCGATTTCACTTTTTGGGTCAAAATTTGGCCTAGCTCAAAATAGTTTTGAGTTTATTTCGATCGAGTTGAGCCCGGCTTGAACTCAACTTGACTCGAGTCGAAATTAAATTGAGATGAAGTCGAGCGAGTTGTTATTGAGTTTTTTCTCAAATCAAACACGAGCGAGTTTCGAATCCCGAGTTAACTTGTAGCCTAGATGTATCCAAGGAACCAAGAGATCTAGGCGGTGGGTTGTCAACTAAATTTTTGTGTTTTCGTCCGGCCTAGTCGCTTTTCCGTATAGCGGTCCGCCTAAACAGCCCGAAGCCACCTGGATCAGATTTTCACCTTTTTTATCCTGATTTTTTGTGATTTTTTTTTGTTGATTTTTTGATTTTTTTGCTTAGCCGCTGGGTTCTTCTCCGTGATGAACAGTGGAGAACGAGAGGCGCTTGAGGACAAAAGATGCTTCGTAGAAAGTACAAGATACTTTTGATTTTTTTAATAAAGATATTCTTATATAAACTTAGTTTACATGCACCACTTGGAAAAGTATAATAGCTTTACATGATCCATCTCTAATCAAATATAGACTGGAAAGTCCAATACTAAACTTTAATATATTATAAAATAAAATCGTGGGTATATGATATTTCATTTTAAGCTCTAAATGGTAGAGATATTTAAACATCAAAATATTAAGATATTTAATTTCTCGTGCATTCACATTTATCTTTTAGTGCTCTAAGAAATAAAATTATTCATTTTTCCAAAAATAAATATGAAAATAATATTATATACGAAAATTAATGTTATTAAACCCGGACCGGATGTCGATCCGGATGAGTTCTGGGTCACTGGTTTACCGGTCGGGCAGATGGGTCAACCAGTTGAACCGCATGTGAACAGATGATATTCCCTAATATTTATATATATGGCTATTGCATTAATCCATTCTTCTCATAATTGATTACCAACAATATTTCTCAAGTGCACCAACGTTGGCTCCATTTATTTTATTAAACAAGATGTCATATAAAATTAACAAAAATAATTAAGAACAATCAAATAGCACAAATTGCAATTAAAAGCAGATACATATAACACAGACTAGGAAACGATACAAATAACATAACAGATGATGAAACAAATAATTGTCAAACAAAATACTTACAATGTTATGAATATATTAATTATGGATGTCCAAATAATTATCCCCTTAGCATGTGAAGAGTTATTAATTATGGATGTCCAAATACATCCCTCTTGCCATGTGAAGAGTTATTGCAACTCTCCACTTGTAAAGATGTAAATATCTTGTATTGTATGAGGAGCTATTGTAGGGTATTTGTTTGTATATTATGTACTAAATTCTAGGATAGATTCTAGAGTAGATTCTAGAGTAGAATACTCACCCTTCACTATATAAAGGGGTAGAGGCTATTGTATTTGGTACCTCTTCACCATTCTCTTTTGATGACTTTTCATAAGTTGGAAGAAACAATTTCTCTCTTCCAACCTCTAAGAAATACTTACCTCCTCCCAATCCACCTCTCTTATGTTATTTTCGTTTTTATATTCAAGACGTTATCAGCACGACACTCTGACCTAACGTAAGTGAGGTAGGAATTCTCGATATTTCTTATACATCAATATTTTCTTATTCGGATTCTTTTCTTCCGAGTGACTAAACTTTTATTCTATTTACTTATTTGAACTTCTAACAAAATGTTATTATCGATACATGTTTATTCTTAAAAGCACCAGAAGTTTCTTGTTTATTTGTTCATTTTATTTTTAATATTAAGCAACCAGAAGTTGCTCATTTATTTTTTCATTTTATTTTTAATATTAAGCAACCGGAAGTTGCATGTTCATTTTATTAAGCACCAGAAGTTGCTCGTTTAATTTTTCATTTTAAGCAACCAGAAGTTGCATGTTTATTTTATTAAGCGCCAGAAGTTGTTCATTTAATTTTTAATTTTAATTTTAATATTAAGCAACCAGAAGTTGTATGTTTATTTTATTAAGTACCAAGTACCAGAAGTTACTCGTTTAATGTTTCATCTTATTTTTAATAATAAGCCACAAGAAGTTGCATGTTTATTTTATTTTTAATTCAGCACCAGAAGTGCCTGATCAATTTTTAGTTAAGCAACCAGAAGTTGCATATTTTTATTTGTGCACCAGAAATTGCTAGTTCAGTTTTTATTTAAGCAACCAGAAGTTGCACATTTATCTTACTTTTAATTACGCACCAGAAGTTGCTTGTTTAAATTCTTTTTACGCAACCAGAAGTTGCATGTTTATTTTATCTTTAATAAACGCACCCGAAGTTGCTTGTTCAATTTCTATTTGCACAACCACAAGTTGCATATTTATTTTATTTTTAATTACGCACCAGAAGTTGCTTGTTAGATTTTTATTTACGCAACCAAAGGTTGCATATTTATTTTTATGCACCAGCAGTTGTAGTATATTTATCTATGTACATCTATTATACTCACATTTACTTTATGTATACTTATTTTCTGCACATCTATTTTTATGCACCAGCAATTGCAATTTAGCTTATTGATGAACGTAAAAATTTGGAATTTATTCTTATTGAAACCTGAAGTTTCAATATAAAATTGGCAAGGGTCTAATTTAATTTATCCCACCTATATAGCTTCAACATGGCAAATTTAGCGAAACTTGAGTTTGTTGCCCTTAATATATCGCACAACAATTATCTGTCATGGATCCTCGATGAAGAGATCCACCTTGATGCCGTGGGTCCGGAAGGCACCATCAAAGCGGGACCAGCTTGTAGCTGAACTGAATAACAAATTATTACTTAAAAATCATGAGCCTCGTTCGACAAGTTCTAGCCCATTCCCAGAAGCGAATGCCGTTGTAGTGTCATCTTAAATATTCTAGTCCATTCCCAGAAGCGAATGCTACTACATTTAATGACCGTAATCACTGTCATGGATACAGACGTGGAAGAGGCTGAGGTAAATTCATTCTTAGAACCATAATGGTCAAATTAAGAAACCCGCAGATGTAAGAAGCAAGGAACCTCAAAATGTCACCCTGAAGGTGTCTGGGGATCAATGTCTAAGATGTGGTATGAAAGAGCACTGGTCACATACCTGTCGTACGCCAAAGTACCTCGTTGAACTTTATCAAGCCTCCCTGAAGGAGAAAGATGATTAATACACAATTATATGTGTAAGACTATCTTAACCACCCAAGTGGAGATAATGAATACTCCCTTGCTAATAGAAATATTCAAGACTAAGTAATTTTCATTCATGCATCAATAATGTTTTATTGTATCTTTATTTTCTACTATGTTTGCTTTATCAAGATTATTTAATTTAGTATATTTTGATGTAATACTTAACTAATATTTTATTTGTTTTGTTTGAGACCTAAAGATCTCGTTTCCTTTGAATATTACAAAAATGGATGGCAATGATATATGCCTAGCGGATAGTGCAACTACGCACACTATACTTAAGAACGTAAAATATTTTGCCAATTTGACAAAGATAAAAGCAAATATCAATACTATATCAGGCACCTCTAACTTAATAGAGGGCTCCGGAAGAGCCACTATTTTACTGCCTAGAGGAACAAAGTTTATAGTAGAGGATGCTCTATTATCTACTAAATCAAAAAGAAATTTACCGAGTTTTAAAGATATCGGCCCGAAATGGATATCATATTGAAACAATGAATGAAGGTAATATTGAATATCTTCACATAACAAATATTGTTTCGGGAAATAAACGCATCTTAGAAAGATTGCGTGCTTTGTCAATAGGCTTATATTATACACATATCCGTACTATTGAGATACATCATGCTGTAATGAGAAATGAATTTAATAATTCACGAAGCCATTTTATGGCTTGGCATGAACGTTTGGGTCATCCTGGAGCAATAATGATGCGAAGAATTGTAGAAAATTCAAATGGGCATCAATTAAAGAACCAGAAGTTTCTTTCATCAAATGATATATCATGTGCTGCATGTTATAAGGGAAAACTAATCACTAGACCGTCGCTAACTAAGGTTGGGAATGAATCACCCAATTTCCTTGAGCGTATCCAAGGTGATATATGTGGGCCAATTACACCATCATGTGGACCATTTAGATACTTTATGGTATTAATAGATGCATCTACTAGATGGTCACATGTATGTCTATTATCTTCTCGGAATGTTGCATTCGCGAGATTACTTGCTCAAATAATTAGATTAAGAGCACAATTCCCGGATTATACAATTAAGACCATTCGTCTTGATAATGCTGGTGAATTCACATCCCAAGCATTTAATGACTATTGTATGTCAATTCGGATTAAAATTGAGCATCCAGTGGCCCACGTACACACGCAAAATGGTCTAGCAGAATCCCTTATTAAACGATTACAATTAATCGCAAGACCCCTAATTATGAAATCAAAATTATCGTCATCTGTATGGGGCCATGCAATATTGCATGCTGCAACACTAATTAGATTAAGGCCAAGTGCTTATCATAAGTACTCCCCCATACAATTGGTAACTAGCCAGCAACCAAATATATCCCATTTAAAAACTTTTGGATGTGCTGTATATGTTCCGGTAGCTCCACCGCAACGCACAAAAATGGGACCTCAAAGAAGGTTGGGAATTTATGTTGGTTTCGATTCTCCATCGATTATTAAATATCTCGAACCATTAACTGGAGATCTATTTACAGCAAGATTTGCTGACTGTAAATTTGATAAAACCATATTCCCAGCATTAGGGGGAGAGAAACGAGGAATGCTGGAAAAACAAGAAGTTACATGGAATGCATCATCAATGTATCACTTTGATCCTCGAACAAATCAATCTGAACTAGAAGTTCAAAAGATTATTCATTTGCAACAAATTGCAAACCAATTACCCGATGCATTTGTCGACACAAAAAGAGTAACTAAATCACATATTCCAGTAGCAAATGTGCCGGCTCGTATTGAAATGGAATGCATCATCAATGTATCACTTTGATCCTCGAACAAATCAATCTGAGCTAGAAGTTCAAAAGATTATTCATTTGCAACAAATTGCAAACCAATTACCCGATGCATTTGTCGACAAAAAAAGAGTAACTAAATCACATATTCCAGCAGCAAATGTGCCGGCTCGTATTGAAATACCCTTGGATAATCCTAAGTGTGATATACGCCAGAAGCGTGGTCGACCAATCGGTTACAAAGATAAAAATCCAAGGAAGAAAAGAATACACGATAAAGTTGGCATAACTGAAATTATCAATACTCCTGAAGAGGTAGAATCCTATGAAAAGAATATTGATGATAAAAGAATAGATGACATAAATGAGAAAACAACCCCAGAAGAGGTTACAACCCCTGCAGAGGTTCAGGTACCTGATAATATTGAAAATAATGAGATCTCAATAAATTATGTCTCTACTAGAAAGAAATGGAACCGAACTAAAACTATCATTGACAGAAAATTTGCATATGCAGTCGCGATTGATATAATTAGTTTATACGAGGATCAAGAGCCCAAATCAATCGAAGAATGTCGACATAAGAAAGAATGGCCAAAATGGAGAGATGCAATTCTAGCAGAGTTACATTCTCTTGAAAAACGTGAAGTTTTTGGACCTGTAGTTCGAACACCTGATGGTGTACAACCCGTAGGATACAAATGGGTATTTGTAAGAAAGCGTAATGAGAAAAATAAAATTGTAAGATACAAAGCAAGACTTGTTGCACAAGGTTTTACGCAAAAATCAGGAATAGATTACGAAGAAACATATTCTCCTATGTTAGATGCAATTACATTCAGGTTTTTAATTAGCCTGGCAATCTCTGAAGGATTGAATATGCATCTCATGGATGTTGTAACAGCTTATTTGTATGGATCACTTGATAGTGATATTTACATGAAAGTCCCTGAAGGATTAAATGTGCCTGGAGCTTCTAATGTCCCCGAAGGATTAAAAGTGCCTGAAGCATGTAACAAAAGAACTCGTGGAATGTATTTCGTAAAATTAATAAGATCTTTGTATGGGCTGAAACAATCTGGGAGAATGTGGTATAACCGCCTAACTGAATGCCTTACAAAAGAAGGGTATTATAACAACCCTATCTGCCCATGTGTTTTTATTAAGAGATCAAAATCAGGATTTGTAATTATTGCAGTATATGTTAATCTAAATATCATTGGAACTCCTGAAGAGCTTGAAAGTACTGCCGCATATTTAAAAGGTGAATTTGAAATGAAAGATCTTGGGAAGACAAAATTTTGTCTCGGATTGCAAATCGAACATTTGAAAAATGGGATATTTGTTCATGAAACTACTTATGTAGAAAATGTCCTAAAACGATTTAATATGGATAAAGCACATCCATTGAGTTCACCTATGGTAGTCCGATCTCTTGAGATAAAGAAGGATTGTTTTAGTCCAAAAGAAGATACCGAAGAAATTCTTGGTCCGGAAGTACCATATTTAAGTGCAATCGGTGCATTAATGTACCTAGCCAATAATACCAGGCTTGCTATATCATTCTCTGTAAATTTGTTAGCGAGATATAGTTCTGTGCCAACACGAAGGCATTGGAATGGTATTAAACACGTACTTCGAGGAACCATAGATATAGGATTATTATATCTAAAGACCTCAGAATCCACATAAAGCCCGATCTCAAACCGGATATTTATTCACATATGGTAATACTGCCATATCCTGGCGCTCAACCAAGCAAACCTTGGTCGCAACATCATCAAATCATTCAGAAATCATAGCACTTCATGAGGCGAGTAGGAAGTGTGTATGGCTGAGGTCAATGATTCAACATATTCAGGAGTCATGTGGTATTAAAGCAATCAAAGAAAGTCCAACTATAATTTATGAAGATAATGCTGCATGCATTGCCCAGATAAAAGGAGGCTACATTAAGGGAGATAGAACAAAGATTATTTCTCCAAAGTTCTTCTCAACACACGAGCTCCAGAAGAGCGGTAAAATTGATATCCATCAAATTCGCTCATGTGATAATCTTGCAGATTTATTCACCAAGTTATTGCCAACTAAAACTTTCAGGCAATTAAGACAAAAGATTGGACTCCGTCATTTTAGAGATATTTGTACACATGAGGGGGAGAAATAATACGCGCTGCACTCTTTTTCCCTTGCTACGATTTTTGTCCCATCGGATTTTTCCTGGCAAGGTTTTTAATGAGGCGGCCTTTCTAATGCGTATGAAATATGGACATCCAAGGGGGAGTGTTATGAATATATTAATTATGGATGTCCAAATAATTATCCTCTTAGCATGTGAAGAGTTATTAATTATGGATGTCCAAATACATCCCTCTTGCCATGTGAAGAGTTATTGCAACTCTCCACTTGTAAAGATGTAAATATCTTGTATTGTATGAGGAGCTATTGTAGGGTATTTGTTTGTATATTATGTACTAAATTCTAGGATAGATTCTAGAGTAGAATACTCACCCTTCACTATATAAAATGGTAGAGGCTATTGTATTTGGTACCTCTTCACCATTCTCTTTTGGGACTTTTTTTTTGAAATGGCCAAAAAAAATTAATTAAGAGAATGGCCAAGTTTTAAAAATATTTGCAAAAGTAGCCATTTCGCCCAGCCGTCGGGCGAAACACAAATAGTTTCGCCCAGTAACGGGGCGAAACAGAGCGCGATAACATTACGGAGACTGTTTCGCCCAGCCGTCGGACGAAACAAACTATTATGCATATTTTGGGCGTTACTAAGTGAAAAAAAAAATTAAGGGATTAGTAACGGTTTTTAACGAAAAACCGATACTAAACAGTAATACTGTATCGGTTTTTATCAAAGAACCGATACTAAGTCGGGAAATTTTTTTTTTCCACTTAGTAACGATTTTTATGAAAGAACCGTTACTAACTGTTAAACTATTTAGTAACGGTTTTTATGGAAGAACCGTTACTAAGTGTCAAATTTAGTAACTGTTGTTTTATAAAAACCGTTACTAAATGAAAAAAAATATTTCCCGATTTAGTATCGGTTTTTTGATAAAAACCGATACAGTATTAATATTTAGTATCGGTTTTTTATTAAAAACCGTTACTAAACCCTAAATTTTGAAATATTTTTTTCATTTATTTTTGTAAACGGGTTGCAAACGTCACAAATATTGAGTATGAAACAAATGTTGTATATGAAACACAAATAATGCATAGAAATCTTGATAATAATAAAGACCCGTTTACAAAAATAAATGAAAAAAAAATTTCAAAATTTAGGGTTTAGTAACGGTTTTTAATAAAAAACCGATACTAAATATTAATACTATATCGGTTTTTATCAAAGAACAGATACTAAATCGGTCATTTAGTAACGGTTTTTATAAAACAACCGTTACTAAATTTGACACTTAGTAACGGTTGTTTCATACAAACCGTTACTAAATAGGTAGATTTAACATTAGTAACGGTTCTTGCATACAAACCGTTACTAAGTGGAAAAAAAATTTCCCGATTTAGTATCGGTTCTTTGATAAAAACCGATACAGTGTTAATGTTTAGTATCGGTTTTTCGTTAAAAACCGTTACTAAACCCTTAATTTTTTTTTTCACTTAGTAACGCCCAAAATATGCATAATAGTTTGTTTCGCCCGACGGCTGGGCGAAACAGTCTTCGGTTAATTAAGCAAATTCGTCCGTAATGTCATCGCGCTCTGTTTCGCCCCGTTACTGGGCGAAACTATTTGTGTTTCGCCCGACGGCTGGGCGAAATGGCTATTTTTGCAAATATTTTTAAAACTTGGCCATTCTCTTAATTAATTTTTTTTTTTGGCCATTTAAAAAAAAAGTCCTCTTTTGATGACTCTTCACAAGTTGGAAGAAACTATTTCTCTCTTCCAACCTCTAAGAAATACTTACCTCCTCCTAATCCACCTCTCTTATGTTATTTTCGTTTTTATATTCAAGATACAAGAATTTATTATTTTTGGACCCATTAACTCAAATAAATAAGAAATATCTAAGACAAAATACAATTCTTCACAAGAGGTAAGATCCCAAACCAAGAGAGGCACCACAAGATTCCAAACCGACAAGTACAACAAAACTTTATGCTCTTTCAAACCTTAATTAGAAGATCAAATAACCGGATTGGAAATATGGAAATCGAGTCAAGACCTGAGCACCCGCAAAGAACGAGTCATTAAAAAGCCTTGACCTCTTGCTCCACCACAGCTGCATATTTCACCTTCAGATGAGAAATAGATGCTGGAAAGAAGCACTGTGTATGCTCTCCGACTGGCGGATTGATTTTGTTCCAATTTTGTTGCCAATAACATCAATATTAGTGATAATTTCCAATACATTGAACAGAGAAGGAAGGGGAAGGAAGGAGATGACCAAGGCGAAAGAGTACAAAAAACACGGAAAGAACCAAAAAGTAAATCTGTAAAATTACCGGGTTTCAACCTGATCTAATTCCGAATTTTTTTCAAAATAACACTTTTTTGAAAATTAATTCATCATATAGCACTGTTTTGAAAATAATTCTGACACTAGCACACACTTCCGCCAGAGATTCTTAAACACGCTTAATTAGGCAAAACATAAAGTTCCTCTAGGACCTCCGGCGGAACTGTCTATTTTATGTTTTTTTTTTTTTTGCCTCTAAATAGCTAAGAAAATTTAGCATTAAAAAAAAAAATATATATTCTTGTTCACTGTTTCGCTAACATGTCTAATGCCACTAGGCTACGGTGTTAGTAGTTTAATCTATCTAGTTTTCCATTAAGTTATGTTTTCCTTATTATATTGTAATTGTTGTGATGTTGTTTGTGTTTTACTAACTTTTATTTTGATGTGTGAAGCGTGTCACATATCTTGATGTGTGAAGCGTGTCATATATCTTGATACTCAGGCAAGTAGGCGAAGTACCAAGAGGTGAAGTCCAAAGCTGGATCCTCAATCAACACTTGGACCGACGAGACATGACGGTAGCCGGGAAGTCCGAGAGAAGTCAGGAAGATGAAAGAGCTCAAAGAGCTTGCGCCTAGGTTGGGTAATTTGTCGGAGGCGCGAGGACAACGATTCACTGTGACGGTCGGCTTCGTGATAGCATGGTGGATCCCCCTAACAAGCAGTAGCAAGAAAGATAAGGAGAAGCAACCGAAAGGAGCAATTGGAGAGATAAATGAAACCGCCTAACACTAGAGCGCTCTCTATCGAAGAATCACTAGGGTGTGGATTTAGTTACAATATATGATACAATAATCAAAATCATGATACATGAGGATCTCTCTCTCTAAAATAAAGTCCGTAGTTGCAGGTTGTCACCACGCACAACTAATGAGACTATTCTCTCTCTCTCTCTCTCTCTCTCTCTCTCTCTCTCTCTCTATATATATATATATATATATATATCAGTGTTTTAAATAGCGGCGCTATAGCGCCGCAATTACGGATTTCGACCATAAAATGCAATACGCAACGAAAATATAGCTAAAATAGCGTTTCGAGCGCTACGAGCGCTATAGCGCCGCTATAGCAGTCAAATAGCGTTCAAATAGCGGCTATAGCGGTCGCTATAGCGTTAAAAGTGTTAGTTTTGTATTATTTATTTTAGGCTCATACCATATTTAACTTAGTTTCTATGATGTTTATATTTATAATTCTAAAAACAAAATCCTTCAGAATGTTAAGTAAGGAAGTGCCCTCCATGTCACTGAAACCCTCGGTACTTAGACATTCTTCCATGTGGGTCATGCCAAAGCTGAGCATATGGGATATCTTTGTAAAGGAGGGTATGAGGGAGATGGCGTCCAGCATCGGTCATGCCAAAGCCGAGTGTGCTGGACTATATTTCGCCAATATTCATATATGATTAAACTTAACTGAGCAAGCAAGTCGGACTTAGGCTCAGGGCACAAGATGGATAATACACCGGGCATATGATGCTCATTCCATAAAAGACAAGAGTTGTATATGATACAATTGGAAATGTTCCTACCTAAATTGTTGAGAAATAAGGGTTGCGCCAAAGCGCACTTAGTGCTTAATGAAAAACTGATCTTAACTCACTATGAAACTTCACTTAGTTGAATGTTTCCGAATCAATACTACTGAAGGTGGTTGATTTGAAGAAAATAGTGGGAGTATAATATAAGAAACACCAAAATAATACAACCCCAATGAATAAATAATAATGACACTTTATATTTTAACTTGTAGAATAATGGCAAAGAATAACAATTCAACTGGGTTGAATTTGTGATTTATCCTTGAGAAGGATAAGCTTAATGGGTCTAACTTCCTTTATTGGTTTAGAAACCTGAGAATTGTTCTCAAGGCTGACAATAAATTGAATGTCATAGAAGAGTCTTACCCAGAGGAACCAGAACATGGAGTCACAAGCTGTCCAGGACACGTATGTTAAATACGTCAAAGATGACACAGAGGTAGCTTGTCTCATGCTATCGACCATGACCTCTGAGCTTTAGAAGCAACTGGAGGATATGGGGTGCTTACGATATGATCGTAACTCTCAAGGAAATGTTCCAAGACCAAGTTAGAGTTGAGCGCTACAAGGACATTGTCTCTCTGACTGGTTGTAAGATGGCTGAAGGTTCATCTGTGAGTGCTCATGTACTCATGATGAAGGGCTATTTTGATAAGTTGGAAAGACTTGGGTCGCCTATGCCCAGAGAATTGTCTATTGACATAATTCTGGGGTCGTTGCCTCTTAGTTTTAAGCAGTTCACCATGAACTATAATATGCATCAGATGGAGAAATCCATCACCGAGTTGCATGGGATGCTTAAGAACACACAGGAGGACATGAAAACAAATATTGTCAAAGACGTCCTAATGGTTCACAAGAAGGGTAAGAAGACTACGAACAAGAGCAAGGGTAAACACAAAGTGTTGTAAAAACCTAAGATCAAGAAAGACAAGGATTGAGTTTGCTTCCATTGCAACAAGGTTGGTCATTGGAAGAGAAACTGCAAACTCTATCAGGATGAAATCAAGAAGGGTAGTGTGACTATTGCATCAGGTATTTTTGCTATTGAAACTAATTTACTTACTCCTAAATCTTGTGTATTGGATACCGGATGTGGTACACACATTTTTAATGATGTGCAGGGACTACAAAGGAGTAGAAGATTAGCTAAGGACGAAGTTGACCTGCGTGTGAAAAATGGAGCAAAACTTGATGCATTAGCCGTAGGAACTTATTTATTGACTTTGCCTAGTAGACTTGTATTAGTACTTAATAATTACTATTTTGTACCTGCTATGAGAAGAAATATTATCTCTATTTCTAGCCTAGCTTTGGATGGTTATAAATTTGTTATTGAGAATAATAATTGTTCTATCTTAAAAAATAATCTTTTATATGGAAATGTTCTGTTAGAAAGAGGACTTTATGTGCTAGATCTTAGGAAAAAAAATTATAAGTCCATCTATAACATTAATACTAAACGATTTAAACCGAATGACTCAAATCCAACATATCTCTAGCATTTTTGCTTAGGCCATATAAATGAGAAACGCATTAGAAAACTCCACTCTCATGGGCTTTTAGACTCATTTGATATGGAATCATTTAAGACGTGTGAGTCTTGTTTAGTTGGCAAGATAACTAAGAAACCCTTCACAAAAGTTGGTGAAAGGGTCAATAACTTATTAGGACTCATACATACTGATGTATGCGGACCAATGAGTATACCAGCTAGAGGTGGGTATTAGTACTTCATAAGTTTCATGGATGACTTCAGTAGATATGGTTATGTCTACCTGATGAAGCATAAGTCTGAATCCTTCGAATTGTTCGAAGAATTTAAAAATGAAGTACAAAATCAACTTGGCAAAAGAATTAAAGCACATCGATCTGATCGAGGAGGCGAATATCTTAGTAAGGAATTTGAGGATCATATCAGAGAATGTGGAATAGTTTCACAACTGACTCCTCCAGAAACGCCTCAATGGAATGGAGTCTCTGAAAGGAAGAATCGAACCTTATTAGATATGGTTCGATCGATGATGAGTCAAACAAGTCTTCCAACATCTTTCAGGGGTTATTCACTTGAAACTGCCGCATTCATACTGAACATAATTCCAACCAAAGCGATTCAAAAGGTGCCATATGAGATATGGACGGGAAAAAGCCCCAAGCTGTCTTTTCTCAAAATTTGGGGATGTGAGAGTTTTGTCAAATGTCAAGCTTTCGATAAACTCAGACCCAAATCTTATAAGTGTCTGTTCGTGGGATATCCTAAAGAAACTAAAGGATATTACTTCTACCACCCATCAGAGAACAAAGTATTTGTTGCTCGTAATGGTGCCTTCTTAGAGAGAGAATTTGTCTCTACGAAAAGGAGTGGGAGCAAAGTACAACTCAAAGAAGTTCGAGACCCGCCTACAGATGCAGAACCGGTGATGGAAGAACAAACAAGTTCTCAAGGAGTTGGTGAGCTTGAAACACAACATACTCAAATTAGATCTAGTACGATTCGTCATGAGCTCGAGAGATATGAATTTCTCATGTCAAATGATGATGATGTGACATTCATAGATGATGAACCCACATCCTACCAAGAGGTTATGAAGAGTCATGATTCTCTGAAATGGTTAGAGGCCATGAGAACCAAGATGCAATCCATGCAAGACAATCAAGTTTGGAATTGGATTGATCCATCCGAAGGCTTGAAGACCATTGGATGTAACTGGATCTTTAAGAACAAGACTGACGTGGATGGAAAGGTACAGACCTACAAAGCAAGGCTTGTGGCGAAAGATTTCAAACAAACGAAACTTTCTCACCTGTTGCTATGCTTAAATCCATCAGAATTCTATTAGCCATAGCCGCATATTATTACTATGAATATGGCAAATGGATGTCAAAATAGCTTTCCAAAATGGAAATCTAACCAAGGACGTGCATATGACGCAACCCGAGGGTTTTGTCAATCCGAAGAATTTTGGTGGGATTTGTAAGTTTCAGAAATCCATCTATGGATTGTTTTAAGCTTCAGAAATCCATCTTTGGATTGAAGCAGACATCTCGTAGCTAGAACCTTCATTTTGATGAAGTAATCAAAAATTTGATTTTATCAAAAGTGAAGGTGAGCCTTGTGTTTACATGAAGTTCAGTGGGGGCACGGTAGTATTCGTGGTGCTTTACGCAGATGACATATTACTCATGGGAAATGACATCCCGACATTATTGAATGTCAAGAAATGGTTGAGAGATAGTTTCTTGATGAAAGACCTAGGAGAAGCCTCCTACGTGCTAGGAATCAAGATCTATAGAGCTAGATCTAGAAGGCTTATAGATCTCAGTCAAAGTACATATATAGACATGGTCATGAAACGGTTCAGAATGCAAGAATCTAAGAAATGATTTTTGCCCTTGTCACGTGGCGTTTCTCTCAGTAAGATACAATGTCCTACAAGTGAAGAGGAGTGAAAGCGCATGGAAAAGATATCATATGCTTCAGCTATATGATCTATCATGTACGTCATGATATGTACTAAACCAGATGTGTCATACTCATTGAGCGCAACAAGCAGGTTTCAGTCGAATCAAGATGAAAGTCACTGGATAGCTATAACCTTTGCACGGAAAAATCTAGCCGTATTATTTTTGTTAAAATTAGGAAACAAACGCATGAAACATGAGTTTTATGTGCAAAGAAAGATGGTGGATAAATATTTTAAATTGAACACAAACTTTGGTTTGTATTGTAAAGGGTTACTATTGGGTTTCTGCCGTTCATAACGCAGCGGAAAAAAAATCGAATTCGAAACCCAAAAGAAGGATCCATGAATTACAATTAAATCAAAGAAAAGTTCATAACTTTGTACCTTTGGATTACGCTTAATCCGTGAAGATCGAAAGTGAATTTGGTTGACACTTTTCTTTGCCTAATTCCAAATCGGTTTCCAAACCGATCCTTTGTATGTTTCGCCTAACCGGTCTCACAAACCGATCTCCAAGTGATCTCCAAACAAATCGATTCTCCAAACAAAACCACGGTTTCAACCCGAATCACAAAGATGCCATACTTCGCTTTGTCCTCTTCGGTATCCACATGAACAACCCCTTTTAATGGATAGAGAACGATATATGCTAGTATTCATCCTTCAATTTTTCTCACAGAAATAACAAGAGAAGTTTTTTCGGATTTTTCTCTCTTTATGTCTCACAAAATTGGACGAAAATAATATATCTTCATATTTCTACTTGGGGTGTCTCTTGTGCCTATATAGTCCATAAGTTTCATATTCTATGTGCATGGTAACTATGTAAAAATATATGCAACACATTTTATCATATAATATGTAGCATTGGATGTGTCACTTTACTATGTAACTCTTCATACAACTTATCACATAAGTTATGATTTTTCTATGTACGTCTCAATAGTTCTTTGTGTGTGACCCTGTAGGTTTACTTAATGTTGGCAATAATCACAACGGATTATAAATCATGAGCGGCCTCTAACAAGACATCATGATTACCCAAATTAAGCAAGTATAGATGATTCGATCAAACCTAATTTATGTTAATGCATTGTATCCCTTTGTTACACGATATCTATATCGTCCATAAGGCATGGTATGTGTCAACCTTACGTTGGTCGATAAATATTTCTTGACACCGAATTTGATTGAACATGAAATGACATTAATAACTCCTTATTAATTCACTCGAGCACGACCGTGCATTTCTTCAATCAAATCATCAAGATGCCTAAAGATATCTCTCTCATTTTATGAGAGGAACAAATCCTATCTTAATTAAAATCTTTCCTCCGCATAATTCATTATGTACCTAATTATAATCTTTATGACCGCCCGGTTAAAGACGACGTTAGATTATATTAAAGTATAAAATTTCTCATGTAGGAAACTGAGATAATCTCAAGTCTAAGGATTACAGATACATTCTTTACTTAGAATAACTAATGGCATGAACCATGTAGTATTCTTAATAACTTTTATTCATGATCAGTAAAACGTGACTATCAAACAACTAACATACTGATATCCATTTATAGCTTATCATAAAGTATGTTTGTCTCACAAACATCCTATGAATGATCAGGGACGGTTTAGAATATCATTCATAATACTTTATAGTTTTACTATCAAAGTCACATACTTTGATGATATAGAGCTGAATATCATATTCAAGATTCATTTTAGTAATAAGAATAAAATATCCAATACGCATTTTTATATAAAATATCTCTAAATAAACACAATGTTTGTTTAACACAATCCATACATCTAGATCTTAAATATATTGGCCTAGGGCATACTACTAACGGTTACACCGACGCAAGTTTCCAGACAGACTCCGATGACTTTAGATCATAATCAGATTCTTTATTTTGCCTAAATGGAGGTGCAATAATATGGAAGAGTTTCAAGAAATGTACTGTAGTAGATTCTTCAACAGAAGCAGAGTATATAGCCGCTGCAGAAGCGTCTAAAGAAGCTGTTTGGATAAAGAACTTTTTGGAGAAGCTAAGAGTAGTTCCGAATGTCTCGGAACCAATGGATCTACATTGTGACAACAATGGAGTGATCGCACAAGCAAATGAACCGAGATCTCACCAAAGGTCTAAGCACATACTGCGACGCTTCCATCTGATAAGTGAGATCATACGAAGGGGTGATGTTAAAATGTGTAGAGTGCCATCGGACGATAATCTCGCTGACCCATTAACTAAACCACTCCCGCAAGTGAAGCATGTGGGTCATGTTAGGTCTATGGGCATAAGATGCTTGTAGTTAGCCTAGTGCAAGTGGGAGATTGTAGGATTAGTGCCCTAGGCCAAATGTATTTTGTGCTAGGAAATGGATTATGTATTAAGACATTATTATTTATTCAATAAAGGTTATTTCTTATATATCTGTGTGTATGGGTTGTCAATGATTTACATATCTTATATCAAGCATGAATGACACATCGGATTCACATCATCGGAATACGTGATTCTGATAGTAGAACTGTGAACTAACGAATAACATTCTAAACTGTCCCTAGTGATATGTAGGATGTTTATAGAGATAAGTATACTTCAAATAAGAAGCTACATATCCACACTAGTATATTCGCAGGCTGGATGATCATGTCCTACTGATCATGGATATAGAGATGTCAAGTCTGGAATATAGGTACATGTCATTAGTGATTCTCATATGAATAGTGTATTTGTTCCTACAACCTGAGGCCACCATTGATTCATGTATGTGGAACTGCATACTTTAATAGGATTCTACGTCATCTGTAATGAGATGATCATTAGAGTCATTATTAGGTATGCACTGAATCATGACAAGAAATTTTAGTGACCAAGATAGATTTGTTCCTCTCGTCAAGAGGGAAATATCTCTGGGCCACCCGATGAATTAGAATTGAAGGAAATGCATGGTCATGCTAAAAATGGATTAACATGTATTGTTAATATCATTTTGTATATATTCAGTTCAATTCTCGACCAGGAAAGAGACGTTGACCAAACTCAAGGATGACATTATCCATGCCTTGAGATCAACACGTATATCGTAGAACAAAATGAATGAGTATTTATCTATTTGTTTAGGTCATGATCGCCGATCATTTATTTAATTTGGGTTGCCATAATATCTTTCTAGAGACCGCTTATGATTTATGGACGTAGATTATGTTGCCAATATTAAGTAAACCTATGATGTCACATTCAAAGAACAAACAAATGGGTGTAGAAAATCAAAACATGTTGATTTTCAGTTATCTTCTTTTAAGTACTTATATTATAATATAAGTATAATATTTGCAAAATTATTTGGACTTGTTTGACAAGTCAACGACTTGATATTCATGGAAGTAATAGTAATTTATATATGATATTAATTATCTTTACAATTAAGTTGTATATGGCATCAATATGATGTACACGTTTGTATATTTGATATACACGTATATATATGTTGCCTTAGTTGAAAGATTTCTTGACTCATGAAAGTCATGAGTAAAGGAAATATTTGAATGATATACGACTATATATAAGGAAATCATTTCATACGTTCCAATCATGAATATATGGAAATAATGCATGATACATGAATCCATGTATATGGTCGGCAAGCATACACTATATATATATGTATAGGTGACATGCTAGAGATAGTTCACAATCTCTGCCAAATATTTTTCAACATATTTTGCAATAAAGGAAGAATAAGAGAGAAATTAAGTTTCTGAAAATCGTTCAGAAACCGTACTAGCATACAGCCTCTTGGCCCTTTGATCTTTTTGTTCGTGTGAATACGAATAGAGATCTCCTACCTTGACGATTGACAAGCGATTTATACCTAACCTACAAAGTTCAATGAACATCGAGGAGTCGAGCTTCGTGTTAGAAGGAAAAGAAAGAAAGGCAGGAACTTGTTCAGACCTACATCCGTTTCTCTCTCGCCGATCCGGAAGACCCGAGGTATAAATTTTAATTACATAATTATACCGATGATCCTAGGGAGGGTTGAACCCATAGGTTCTGCTGCGCATGTATCGTACATGCCTACGAGTTTCCCAACAGTTGGTGCATTGATACAAGATCGGACCAGTCCAGCATCAGGTGCTGCATGCTCTCTCAGTGTCTTCACTCGGGTTTCAGTGTCAGAATTCGTCGAGGTATTCGTGTTGTTCATCATCTTGACTGGTCCCTCTGTTGGGGTTTAGAAATCTTTGGTAGAGGTAGGGTTTACCGCGGTTGTAGGAATTGCTCCCTCGATCATTTTAAAGTCTGCAGCGGATGTCGGTAAAATCTTCTCAGTAGCGGTAAGATTTATTGCTGATTCATAGTGTCTGCACCCCGGATAATTGCCCGACTAAGGTGTGAACCCCTTGGACTCTGTGGCGTTCCATTCCCCCCTCAAACGCCCAGGATATATCGAGCCTCATCGGTCTAAGTCTTGATCGTGTGTCTGGTTTTCGGTTTCCCCTCTCGGTACTTCGCCTATTAACCTAAGTATCTAAAACTGTGCGGCCTACACACTCAAGGTAAGGGTTAAGATTACACAAACAAGCTCACAATATAATAACAATAAACAAGATAAGAGGAATAATAAATTGAATCAAATAGCACTAGCTTACTCACATCTTGCTCCAGAGGGGTTTAGTTACAGCACATAAAGATACAATGATAATAAGAAATCAATACATCTTAAACAGAGAATAAGAATACACCCTTGTCTAGACATAGTCAGACTTCTACCTTGAAATGGTCTTCCTAACTAATTACTCGCGACCACGACGAGGCATGGGCCTCACCGCGGGAGCCTGCCTTCTCCTATTTGGTGGTGATTTTCGTATGGTGGCTGGCTTGATTTTCTGCTTTAATGGGGGTCTCCTTATATAAGACAAGGGCACCCCGTATACAAGACTAGTCTTCGGGGCCAAAAAAAGATCTTTCCATTAATTCGCCCTAAATTTATTTTCATTAATTTCTCTTGCCAAATCTTTCAATGCCATAATTGATCAGATTTGAAGATTCATGGATTACTCTTATATGGAGCTCAATTTAGTTCTCTGATCATTAATGAACGTTATAAGCCTTTCTCTTAGATTTCCAACGCATATTCACACGTCCCGTCCTGAGGTCCAAAGAGAGATTTATGCCGAAAATACTGAACAACTGTCAATAGTTTTGCTGGGTGAGGGCGAGGCCTCCAGGGTGCGAGTCTGATCCCTCCATAGTGCGAGGATAGGTGCTGGAACTTGTATTTTTCCTCCCATGAAGTGCCAGCACCATGCCAAGTGGCCTCTCACTCCAAATGTGTTATTTTATATCACTATGTGCCCCTTTCCTGAAACACGAGTAAACACTAGCAATAACATGATTCATGATTGAAACAAAACTAAATTACTAAAATGAATATTACAAGTGCATAAAGTAAGAGATAGGCGATAACTATCTATATAAAATACCCCTATTAAAGGGCTCCTTGCATGCGTCATCAAAGTCATATTTGACTTCTTTTTGGAGAAGATGATACATCAGTTGAGCTGTCTTTGAAAAATCACGAATGAAACTCCGGTAGAATGGGCACATATCCTTCACGCTGCGAGGGAGGGCAACATCTTGATTGCGTTTACCTTCGCTTTGTCGACTGCAAAGCCCTTCTCTGAAACAAGAGGACCTAATATGATAACTTGGCTAACCATAAAGTGGCACTTTACAAAATTCAAGACATGGTTAGATTCAACACACCTCTATCAATTATTACGCCCAAATTGGTCAAACACTCATCAAATGAGTTGCCTTAAATGGAGAAGTCATCCATAAATATTTCTATCAATTTTGAAATGTATTCTAAGAAAATAGAAATCATGCACCTTTTGAATGTACCTGGAGCGTTGCAAAACCAAATGTATTGAAAGGATAGGCGAATGTTGTTTTTTGTTTCGGGATCAATTGCAATATGGAAGTAGCCCGAGTACCAGTCGAGGAAGCAGTAGTAGGGTCGGCTCGTCAACCGTTCGAGCATTTGGTCGACGAAAGGGAGGAGAAAGTGATCTTTCTTTGTTGCCGCATTGAGTTTTTCATAATCAATGGAAACTCACCACCCATTTTATACCCGGGTAGGCATCTTTTCGCCTTCGGAGTTTTTCACAATCATGATCCCCGCTTTTTAACGACCACATCAATGGGTGACACCTACTCAGAGTCGGCCACGGCATATATTATGCATGCATCAAGTAGCTTGAGAAGCTCCTTCTTAACCACCTTGATAGGGGGAATTCATATAGGTTTACCCGCTATCTTGTATCTTATTTTCTGCACTTTAGTTAGTATTTTAGTATTTTATTTATGTTTTAACCCAAGTTATGCCTACAGGAAGTACGGCAAAAGGCCAAAAAGTATGCAAAGGAGGTGCAAGGAGTCGAGAGAGCGATTAGAGTAGTCATCGCACTGCAGTCCCACCTGTGGGTGTGGTATTACTTGACTCGACAACACGGATCAGAAGGAATCGCGACTCAAGAGGAGCCGCTTAAAGACGTCCAAACAAGGTTGACCGTAGTTGGTAGATTTATTTCTTCTTTACATATGACTAGTCTCTCACCTATAAAGGGTGACCCTAGCGGAAGGTCCTAATGTCGCGAAATTATCGTAGTTTGTAGTAGGAGCAGAGCTTCATTGTAAGAGAGAGACAAACAAAGTTGTACTTTTTTATGTACAACTTTATTTATCTTTTGGATTTAGTTATGTACACTCGAGGAAGGCTTTAAACCCTCGAGGGAAGCTCAAAGGAGGCTAAATCCCGTCATGATGGAGGTGGTGAAAAAGGAGCTTCTCAAGCTTCTTGATGCGGGAATCATTTACGTGGTGGCCGATTCAGAATGGGTATCTCCAATTCATGTGGTTCCTAAGAAGATGGGCATCACGATTGTGGAAAATGTTGAGGGCGAGAAGGTGCCAACGCATGTGCAAAATGGATGGAGGGTTTGCATCGATTATCTCAAACTTAACACGGCGACAAAGAAGGACCACTTCTCTCTTCCCTCCATCGATCAAATACTTGAAAGATTAGCAGGACAACCTTATTATTGCTTCTTGGATGGCTATTTAGGATATTTCCAAATCGCCATCGACTCCGACGAACAAAAGAAGACAACTTTCACGTGTCCATTTGGTACATTCGCCTATCAAAGGATGCCGTTCGGGTTGTGCAACGCACCTGGTACATTTCAAAGGTGTATGATCTCTATTTTTTCTGAATATATTTCTAAATTCATTGAGGTATTTATGGATGACTTTTCCATTTATGGCAACTCATTTGACGAGTGTTTCCATAATTTGGGCCTAATAATGGAAAAGTATGTGGAAGCTAACCTTGTCTTGAATTAATGTAGGGCATTTAATCTCAGAAAAAGGCTTGGAGGTCGACAAAACAAAGATTGACGTGATCAAGACGCTTCCATACCCTCGCAACGTGGAAGACGCATGCTCCTTCCTAGGCCACGCGGGATTCTATAGGCGTTTCATTCGGGATTTCTCCAAGATAGCCCAACCCATGTGTCGCCTTCTCCAAAAGGAAGTGAAATTCGTGTTCAATGAAGCGTGCAAGAAGGCATCCGACATCCTAAAATGCGAGGCTCCAATCATCAAGCCTCTTAACTAGAATCTTCCTTTCAAAATCATGTGTTACGCTAGCGACTTGTGCGTTGTTGCCGTCTTAGGTAAAGTAACGTGCCGACAAATTTATCTTCCTTTGGGTCAATTAAATATGTTACATGTAAAACCAAATAATTATCACATACTTAATACTACTTACATCCACATATTATTAAAATAAATATTGTCTTTCTTTGGGCCGATCAATACTTATATACTAACATAGGCACAACCTTTTATATTCTAATATATAATTAATCTCAACATGAGAGGTCATTTCGGCGACATGATGTTGAATTCCTTAACTTTTCAAGGTTGACAAAAAAGGATTCATAATAAAGTCTTATATTATATATATATGCCTTTATATCAATTTTGCATAATTCACCTTGTATTATTATTGTCACAAATAAATCTTTACTAAAGTCTTATTATATATAAATTTAGTCTTGTTATATTTACAAAGTCTTATTGTCGATTTATAAAATCGATTCTTTATTTTTTCTGAATTTGCGTCAATAAAATAACTCGTTTAATAACTAAATTTATACTTAAAATTTCACAATTAATGTGAAAGTAATTTCACAATATCAAAATATGCCTAATATTGTCTCGAATAAGTTATCATAAACTTTACGAGTAATAAATGCCTAATGGGTTTGATTAGAAATAAAACATATTTTAAATATTACTTAAAGTCTTTTGTTTTATTTATAACATAAAACCCATATTTTTATTTCCTAAAACTTAATTGTATTGGGCCTAACAATAATAACTAGAATCCTTAAAGGGTTTTCTTATTTAGCAAATAAAACTTATTGGATTCAAATTAAAACATATTAAAAAAATATTTTTTATTTTATTATAATTAATTATTGTTATATTATTGCTATTACCCATAACTAGACCGGAAGGCTTTCTTCAACCTTTTCTTTTATATTTATTGTTAAATAAAATAAAAGATATAATGGTTCAGCCCATAAAATGGCCCATGTTCAGATTTGGAATTTAAAAGATCTGGAATCCAAATAGTGCCTTGTATTTCCTTATTCCTAAATCAGGTTTCTGAAGTCCCAGATTTTGAAGACTTAATAACCAAAATTTCAAAACCCTTCTTCTCCAAAAGCCAGCACAACTCGCCAATAAAAATGGCGTCTTTTCCTTCTTACTCGCGTCTTGTCGAGAGACGGGCGCGTCTGTTCATCGCTGGCGTCTGTTCGCACGCCATGCCACCTATTCGACGCACCCTTTCAAGACCTGAGACTTGCGTACTTACCCCCCTAAAAACAACGCCTCGTTTCTACCTCATAACTCGGATATTGAATGATATCGCCATGGCAAATGGAGAAAGCTCTCTATCCTTTCCCGATTCTCTCTCTCATCTGATCTCTCACAGTCTCTCGTAACCACCTCCTCCCGTTCGTCTCCCCTGATCCCTTCACACTCTCAAAGCCACAGTTGTAATGTCAGCTATTGGTATTGTTTTGCTGTCTGATTCGATTTTTGGTGAGGAAAAATTCTCCCCTTCATCCTTCATTGATCCTCATGAACAACTAGGTGGATTTTTGTGACTTTAGATCCATTGAAACTTCTGTATTTTGTAGATTCAATTGAAATACGAGTCGGGTCTCGGAGCTCAGAAGTCTAAGGCGAATCATTCATTGATTGGTCAGTCTCTCGTGATGAGAAATTCGAATCAGATATTACAACTTGGTCGCTGAAATTCGAGTCTCCTTTAGAGAAAGCTTATCTTTTAGGTCTAATTCAGGTCAATGATGTAATAAAAAAAACTCCAAGTAGCAACAACAGTTTTTTTTTTTTTTTTTTTTTTTTTTTTTGTAATTTAATAATGTGTTAATCAATCATATTATATATATGTCCTTTTGTTTGCTTAATTTGATTGTTTCTTTTGTTTGCTTAATTTGATTGTTTTATCTCGTGTAGACAATGCTAGAAACAGGGTAATCTGCTTCTGCTGCTATTGGATTTATTTAGTTTGTTATTTTCTTTTGAGTTATTGTTTGTTTACTTGTATAATTTTGAATTCAAATTTGAGTTTTACTAAATCTGATGTATGATATTGTGGAGGAAGGTGACTAGTAGAGTTGAATTTTTTTGTAGTGGCAGATTTAACTCTTATAACTTATAATAATTAATTGCATAATTTCTCATATTACTTGGTACTAGTGTTAGGTACCAACGTCAGGAGTGTTGATTCTTATTTCTTATTTTTTCGGAGGAGTCAATTCAAAAATATCTTCTAAATTTTATTAACTTGCATTTAATTGATAAGTTTATTAATAAAATTTCTATGAGAATTTGACAATAAAATGAATGAATACGACTAATCTAACCAATTACATATAATTCATCTCAGTCATTTCATAGTACAAACAAATTACAACTTAATTCCAAACCTACAATGATCCATTTTTAATCCGCATGCTATCTTGCCAAAATATGTCAAGTTTAGCTTGCAAAATCTCCATCCTCTTGCTTCCTTTTTTATCTTTTCTTGAGATGACTCATTCTTGCTTGATACCTACAAGAAATATGATCGTAAAATTTCTGACTTCTGAGACAATAAGAACTTTCCCTTGTATATCCCTAGATCAACATCCTTTCCTCTTGCATCCTAAATTTCCGAAATAAAAAGGCCGACAATTAGTAGAAATCTCTCAAAATCAAATCAAACAAAACAGAACTACAAAACCAAGCAATTAATCGGGAAGTCCAATCTCTTTCAAAACAAATTATGTATCTCCAGTTAGGGTTCGGGGATGGTGCTTCTAGCGAAGTAGCTAGCATGCTGCTTCGCTAGTCTTAGCCGCTGATCAAGTAGTGTTGATTATATTCAACTGTCCAAATTAGTTATTAATGATTGCTGTCCCCATTAGTGCACACGGAAAAATTTCTTACATCAAATTTAATATTAATATATTATTTATGTGCCTTCAAAATATTTTCTTTTTTATTGTTAAATTTTACATAATTAAAATGAAATAATAGTAACTTCCTTATTTGCTTCTATATTTATCAGATGATTTTAGATTAAATTTATAATTATCTTAAAATTTAGTAGAAATATCTTAAAACTTAATTATGATTTCATTAATATATTGTTATTTGTTTACCTTATGTAAAATTTATGATAGATCACATGCACACATCATGGTTTATGTATAATGAATGTATAAATCAATTATAAATAATAAAATGAAATTACTGGGTACACATATTGGATCACCAAATCATTAATAAGTAGGCAAATGGGCTGGCCCAATTGATGGACGGCTAAGACTAGCGAAGCAGCATACTAGTTGTTTCTCTAGAAACACCATCCCCCAACCCCTCCGGTTATAGGAAGTCCGAAATTTGTATCATCTTTAGCATTAAACAGATTCCTCCCTGGCCCAATAATAAACAAGAATTGTCTTCAATTATTCTATGATGCAATATCAATACCGAAATTGTGTAGGGATAAACATAATTGGCCCGCTGGCTTAATTTAGGTTCAATCGACTCAAAATATACCAATCAAAGTTGCAATTCTTGATTGGAACTGTACCAGCAATGGTAATCAACTTAGTTGTATCTTTGCCAGAACAATAAAAATTATTAGATGAACTTATGATGCATCCATCTGGTTCAAATTGGAAACTTTATAGGGTTGAAAGAATGAATAATAAGAAATTTGACATCTTATTACCTCATATTTTGAAACTTGAGGTGCAATTGAATCGTTTTTGCATCAAATGCACACACACACACATGCATATCTCGGTACGGACGGTAAGAAGCCGACCGAGGACATGATCTGTTCAAGATCTTCGTGAATCGAGATTGGTCGGAAGAAACGAGAATGCTAGAGGGCTAATTTGCGGAGCATCCTTTTCCTGAGTTGATTTGAGTTTTGATTTCATGAGTTTCATATATTTTTTTGTAAATATTTATGTGGTAGTTATTTTTACACATCGTAGAGTAGAGCAAAGCGATTCCCCTGCTGCCCTTTTAAGCTTACTCAAAAAGTCAAGTCATCATCTTTATCATATTTGTTATCGTTAGATGTGAAATCAACGCACTATATTGATATTAGTGTTTTGTTTGAGTTGCGATTCCTTGTGATCCGTGCTGACGGGTCGACTGATACCACAACAGTTGGTCGGACCGTGATGGAATGACTGCTCCAATCGCTCCCTAGAATCCTTGCGCCTCTTTTAGAATCCGTTGTGGCCTTTTTGCCTAAATTCCTACAATCATATATAATCTTGGCCGTAACTTGAATCTTGGGTAAAAAACATAAATAAACTACTAAAAATACTCAAGAAAGTACAGAAAGTAAGATACAAGATAGCGGGTAAACATCTAGATGAATTACCCCTATCACAATTCCCCAAACTTACTCGTGCTCATCCCGAGCAATTCACAACTCCGGACCAAACGTTCGGCTTACCTTACTCATGTGATTCCAGTTCCTTGCATAGACTCTCTCTCGCGCACCCGCATCCTTCTCACTTTTTAGTCCCCTGCATAAAACACTCATTCGTCCATCTAAGTGAAAAGACCCGCTCCTTCAACGGAACCACCCTTTGGGACCTCATCGCGTGCCTTAGAAGAATAGCCAAATGCTCGGTGTTTCTAAGATGGCGATTGCCTTATCGAATCGTGAGAAAGGATTTTCCCCAAACATGGTTTTTTTCGTGCGGTTAGTGAATTCACGAGCGCGTATGTCACTCCATTCCTTCGTTTTTATCCATAATCGATTTTTTTTAATGATTGAAAAAACTCTTTATTGGATACAAGCCGGTTTTGGGGTCTTCAGCATTTTATGATCGTGGCACTACTTCAACTTGGCCAGTTTAGCCCTTCCTAATTCTGTTCTGATATTACTCCGAAGGGTTCACCTCCAACCAACGGTCTCTAGAAGGGTTTCTCCAAATCGCGAATGACCGGCTTAAATTTTTATTTTCTTTTTTCCTTCCTTCTCCTTAGTTTTATCTAGTCACTCATACCTTTTGTTCCCCTTGGACTTGGCGAGCTGCTAGCATTTTAATTTTTCCCTTTCTCCTCAGCCTTTTATTTTTGCTGCTTGCCTTCTGGGTTGGTTGTGTGTAAGTCACGGCCTTTATTTTTGTCCTCTTCCTCTTCTTAGCCTTTATTCACAACTCGTGTTATTCCTTCTTTAGGTAGACCCAACTCTAATTCTTTTCATTTTTCAATCATGGATTCTCTTTCATTCTGTCGCGTCTTAGTCTAGTTCACGCCTCATATCACGATTTGGGTTGCTAGCCTATTTTTCATCTTTCTCCTTGTCTAAGTTGAGCGCCCTAATCTTCTTCTATCGTGCATCCTATCATGGGCTAAGTCGCTAGCCTGATATCCTCTTTTCTCCCAGGTTAAATCGAGTGACTCGTATCTTCCTCCACAGTCCTCCTTTGCGGGGCAAGTCACTAGCCTAATTTTCAAATTTCTCCCTAGCTAAGTTGATTGACATACCTTAGTCCCTTTGTCTTTCTTGTGCTTTGTCTGTCGCCTACTGTGATGCGCGACTCGGTGAGTGTGGTAGGAACCGATCCTTGGGACTTGTTTTCGCTTTCTCCTGATTTCGGCTCTTGTAATTCATAACTGCGCAGATCTCTCCCCCTTTGGTGGTCTGAAGAGGTGGTGGATAAATGGTGGAGTGGAGTGGTTATCACATATAGGCGGATATAGGGGGTGATGAGAGTTGGTTCTCGAGTAGTGGATTGGGAGTCACACTCACAAGGTAGGCTAGGGTTCTCCCGAGGCTAGGCCTCCGAAATATCTCTAAGGTCACTCGAGTAGTGGTTGATTGCCCCTGTGTTTCCTTCATCCTGTTGTTCCTCAGGTAGCCAATTCGCCTTATTACCTATTTTGTTCTTGAGCGATTCAGTAGGTAGAAGTCGAGCGGATTCTCACTCGTTTTCAACAACCCTTATGTTCTTTTTAGAAACCGATATTTCACCATTTGATTTACGTCCATCAGTGTCGGATCTATCACTGGGTACTTGTTGAAGTTGATTTTTAGGCATTCTATTGTCATCACAAATCTATCACAACCCATTAATCCCCTCATCTCCCCACTTGAGATTTTTAGCATGTAATTTACAATTTCTTCTACCCAGTTGGTCCTGATCGGAAGGTTCTTCACAGCTCTCCATATGGCTCTCAGCTCCGTTGGTGATGGCAGTTCTCGTCGTCGCCTCTTGGGAATAGATTCAATGCGATTGTTCTCAAGACCACTTTGATGACTATGTTATTGACTTTGTTGACTCTTATGTTCAGATTTTTCTGGTGGTAGGCCGAAATCTCCTTCCAGAAGTCTCTCGTGACATAGTCATTGTGGTCTGGCATGTTGCGTCCGTTCTCTCCGATCCCTAGTGCGTTGTAGAAGGCATGCATTGTTAATCTCCACCGCCTTCCTCCGAGCTGAAAATAGATTGCACCAATTTTGCCATCTTCTACTTATTTTTCGAGGTTCATGAGGAACGCGGCTGTTGCATCCACATAGGACTGTTTCCTGTGGAAGACCACGATCTCTGAACCCATTATTTTCAGAATATTGGTCACATCAAGCTCGATTTGCAGGTACATCATTGCCTCGCGACATAGGCATCTATGTCCCTTGTATGAATCGGACAACCGAGGGTATTTTCCAATCTTTCTGCCCTCCTCTAGGCAATTTGGAAGTGAGAAACGCTTTCTCCTTGCCTTAATTTCAACACAGAGTCCTTCCTCTTCTTCTTCATTCAGTACCCCTTTAGATTTGTCGTCATTTTCGGACTCGGATTGACGTTCTGATAGTAGACAATTTATACACATTTCATAAGCATATATTATACTCTTGTTACATTATTTTGGTCTAGAATTCTATTTTTATTGCACATTGTTCTAATTTTGAATTTGATTCTACTAATTTTTAAACTCTGTATGCAGGTGCAAGAAAGAAGAGAATTGAGAATGAAAATAAATTATTTTTAACATAGAATCTTTTAATATTTTATATAATCCATAAATTTAAAAACTTTATTTTAATAACAATATTTAACCATTTCATTAATTTAATATGATGGTTATATTTTACTCTTTGAATGCACTTAGGATGCTTCATGCAAGAGTTACAAAATATTAAGAGAAATTTAATGGGAGGTTAGAGTGGTGTAATGAGGAAATAAAACCTCCTTGACCTAGTCTCTTCGTCTCCCTAATTATAAAAGGACTTTCCCTCATTTTCTCTAATATTGATATATATTCTCTTCTCTCTAAAACAAAATACAGAAAAGTATCATCTCTCAATTTATATCTTCTACTTTTATACTTGGTTGAGAAATTGAGTGCTATGGCTTCATCTCTTTCAAGATGAAAACTTTCCGTTCTGCGACTGTGCTACCAGAGCGGAATTTGAGAATTAGCTCAGGTGTAGAACCTTGGAGGTGGGATCAACGATATACCCTGCACATGAGGGCGTAATCTACCTTTAGGGTAGCCGCGACACGATCGCACGGCTACACCAGGTTTATTTTCATTTTATGCATTTTATTTATTATTTAAATTAAGATTTAATTAATTAATTAATTGGCTAATATTATGAATTATAACCAACAATCTAAAGGTAGTTATTAAGCAATATTTAAGAGATTGTTTTGCAATTTAGCATTGATCTTTTGTAATCTAAAACCGGATATGTCATTTTCAATCAATTTAGTTGGTCTTGCTATTTCAATAGATAATTTATATATTAGATGAAAGCCATAAGACCAATAATTATACAGATTAATTATTTAGAAATAAAGAGATATAAGATCTCATACAATAATATAAAGACATAATGAATGTGCATTTTGTGACTTACAATTTTAATTCCAATTAATTTTGAATTTGTGTATCCATATTTGAACAAGTAAACCAAAGATTCATCATTCTTAAAGTTTATTTTCTTGGCCTAATTATTTTATTTCGCATCTGAAATTTTTATATGGTATATGATAATCACAAAATTGTTGGAATAAATTATTTATTAATTGTTTAGTCATATTTGATTTGATTAAGGGCCAAGCCATTTCGGTATTAGCTTAGCCGGAAAAAAAAATTATTATTGGGAGAAAATCATTAAAACATCATTGTAACAGTTAGCCTATTAAACTTCATTTCTTAATTAATTACAGGACACGTGTTTATTGCCCTGTAATTACATTGTAACCCACTAGATACATATTGGGCCTAAAATGTTACTTGTGCATATATTCTATGAATAATAAATAAATTGTTTTTTATATCATTTCAATGAATGACAATATTGACATAAATATGGGTTAATTTATACCGTTTAAATTAGTGGTTTGATTTTGAAGCTTAGTTCACGATATGTGCTAATTGCTTCTTTTCTCTATTCCCACTTATGAAGACTATTATAGAGTCAAAATATATTTTTAGAATTCATAAGAATATATGGCGCTAATTGTGTTTTACATGTCTTTATAAGCGTGGTGAAATTTATGAGAAATTTTCTGCTGGATTACAAAAATCTATATCATGACATATCTTTTTTCACCATGTGAGTCAATTTCTTAAAATATACAGAAGTTAAATATCGTAAGAGATGAGGGTGTAAATGGAGAATTAATTACCATAAATAAACTCATTTATGAGTCTTCATTTCGGTTTCATGAGTCTTTGACCTTTTTATGTCAGACGCTTAGTCTAGAGTCTATTTTCAAATTAAAATAAAAACCGAAATATTGAAAAAAAAAACCTTTGTCATCTTTTCAACATCAAAAAAAAATTAATCACATGGCAGACTAATTAATATCATTAAAAAAACATCTTTTCGGAGGAGTCAACATTAAAAAAAACCTTTGTCTCAATTAATATCATTTATCGAATAATGCGGCAGCCATAAAATATGAATCCTTATGTTTGGCTTTGATTATATGGGACAAGTGTTCATGTTTGTGCTAATCGCCTATTATCTCCACCTAATAAGATTTTTATGAAGTCAGTAAATAATTTGTCAAATTTGTTATATGACATAATTTTTTGGATCATATATTCAATTCCTCTTTGTAGGAAATAAATGATATGCTATAGAAAATAAATTGGCCTTGTGCCTGATTGTTTCAGACAAGGATGGCTCTATAACTTTAATGGCCATGAAACAAAATTTAAAATAAAAGAGATACATCATTCTATGAAAGGAGTTACTGATAAGACCTAATTGATGCTATTTAATGAGACATTGTGCGGTTCATTTCGGAGTTCTAAATTTTGGTCTCTAAAGCATATGTCTTAAGCAGGTATGTGTATTATTATTATTATGTTTATTATTTTTAAAATTTTACCTTTCCAGTTAAGCTCTCACATGACATTGTAAGGACAAGCAGAGAAATTTACATTTATGTTGTATACTTACATATATATGGCATGACTTATGACTGAGTAACTAAATCATAAAATGCCTTTGGTCTGGTATGTTACTGACAGAAATTAAAGACCTGGTTAATGACAATTTTAATTGTCTATTTGGCTTTTAATGAGAGCATAACCCACTATCATTTAGTAAATACTATTGCTAATAGTTTAAATGATGTAACTAAAAGGGGTTTCTAGAGAAAATATATACTGGTCATAAGATTCATTTTGTCCATTAGTAACTCTTCTATTTTTCATCTTTCGTTAAAAATAATATTAATGTATTGTTGCCTTATATGAAGTTTGATAATATAAAATAATCTCTTTATATGAATATAAATCAAATTATTTACTCAAAGAATTTCACTAATATTAGTGAGGTGTCCAAACTGGGAATGAAACACAAATGATGGAATCATGGACTAGTTGATTGGCAATTCAAGAGGAAATCTGGCAACGCCAGGTAGATGTGCTTAGGAAGGGGCAGACCGGTAAAGAAGTAATCAAGGATCAAGCAACATTAATGGCAAGAAGATCTGCAAGTATATTATGGAGATCCTACCTGTCGTTTCGAGATGCTCGAAACCCTAGAGGTCTCTCTACTATAAAAGATCCTTAGACGGGACGGCTAAGGGCGGGATCAATTGAGAGAGAAAATGAGAAAAATACTCTGAGAGAGTGAGAATAGTCTCGTTAGTTGTGCGCGGTGACTGCATGCAACTACAGACTTAGATTTAGAGAGAGAATTTTCTTTTCTGATCCTCATGTATATTGGTTCTAGTTATTACATTAAGTATTGTGACTAACTCCGCCCCTTAGGGCACGGTATTAGTAGTTTATAAATTTAGTATTTCAAGAAGTTGTTTCTCTTCGTGTCCATTATTATTATTATTATTATTATTATTATTATTATTATTATTATTATTATTATTATTATTATTATTATTATTATTATTATTATTATTATTATTATTATTATTATTATTATTATTATTATTATTATTATTATTATTATTATTATTATTATTATTATTTACTGTGATATTATTTATGAATTGTTTAACTCTTATCTTGAAGTGTGTTGCGTGCTACACAGCTTGATACTTAAGTGAGTAGGTGAAGGACAGAGATGAGAAGTCGAAACCTAGACTCGCGATCAACCTTGGTCCGATGAGGCACGAGAGTAGTCGGGACATTTGAGCGGAGCAGGGAATGCCACAAATCTCAAAGGATTCATACTCTGGTCGGGCATCTTGGGAGTACGAGCACAGTAATTCACTCCGAGAGCCGGCTTCGTGATATCATAGTGGATCCGCCTCATCATCATTAATAAGAAGGATGAGGAGATGCAACAGAAGGAGATACTGAGAAGATAGATGAAACCACCAAGCCATAGATTGCGCTCCTACTTAGACAATCTATAGATTAGTCCCCTGAGCGAGCACTGACAATGCGAGCGTATGACCTTTTAATTTCATATTTAGTTTTATGTACTTTCTCTTGCACAACCAACCCTTATATTAGGTTTGGATTACAAATCAATAGCTAATCCAATACTCCACCTTTGGCCTCCCTATGTGTCGATACCCCAGCTTTGCTACATCATGAGGTAGTGAAACCGAGGTTCTAAATTTTTGAATTGGGAACCTGCTCTTTTTATCTATACACCACACACATAGCAATTTCCATTTTTAAATTCTTTATCCATGTACTTTATGCAATGGTCATCAAGCCATTGGATACTCCAATCAAATTCCTAACTTGACTGCTAGTACATGGGTTGAATCTCAGTTCTCATGGTCCAACCATTTTGAGAATATTTACTCTTCGGAGTCTTCTGGATAGAATGTTAACCCATCTTTTATGAGCACATATTATTAGATACGAGAGATCATATCTTTCAGCCTAACGTCTACAAGGTATGTGAGGAGGACCTTAATTTTCAAGTATAGCCTTATCCACTACTTGATAGCTTCATGAAAGATTCATAACTAGTATGTGGACCTCAAAACTTTCGAGTTGTATTTCACTCCAACTGCTTCTTTAGGCAATGAAATCTCTCAAAATGAATTCTGAATTATGAGCAACAAACAATTCGAACTCACAATGCATGTAACATAATATCAAATTGATATTCCACAAACATTTATAAGATTGTTGTGTTGACACCATCAAATCTTTTGACTACCCATGTTAAATGAAATGATGAGCGATCATAAACCTATCTAAATTGACATTTGTTTATTCCTTTTGTTCTACGATATATGTCTGGATCACAAGGCATGGAAGTATGTCATCGTTGAGTTTGATCAAACTCTCTTTCCTGATCGAGAATTAGACTGTGTAAATACAAAATGATAGTAACAACACATGTTAATCCATTTTGAGCATGGCCATGCATTTCTTTCAGTCCGAGTTCATCAGGGGGCCCAGAGATATCTCCCTCTTGACGAGAGGAAATAATCACATCTTGGTCACTCACATTCCTCATCAAGATTCAGTGCATACCTAATGATGACCCTAATGATCATCCCATTACGGATGACGTTGGATCACATTAAAGTATGCAATTCCATATACATGAATTCATGGTGACCTCAGGTCGTAGAACCAAGCACACTATTCAAATGAGAATCACTAATGACATATATCATGCGTATTCTCATAGTGTGGTCACTCCAGTACGTGTTCTCTAACACGCACCTATATTCCAGACTTGACATCCCTATGTCCATGATGAGCAGAACATGATCATCCAGACTGCGAATATACTAGTGTGGATATGTAGCTTCTTACCTGAAGTATTTTTATCTTTATACACATCCTATATATCACTAGGGACACTTTAGAATGTCATTTGTTGGTTCACAGTTCTACTATCAGAATCACGTATTTTGACGAGATGAACCAATCATGGTTGATATAAGATATGTAAATGTACATCACAACTCATACACACAGATATATAAGAAACCATATTTAATGAATAAATAATAATGTCTTAGTAGATAATCCATTTCCTAGCACAAAAATACATTTGGGTTAGGACACTAATCCTGCAGTATCCACATTGAACTTCGAATACTCGGAATAAGGGGTCTGGGCTAGATGAGTACCAAAATACTTTCAAGAAACTCTCAAAAAATATCTCTCTCTCTCTTTAGACATGGGCTTCTATTGATTATCTAATAGAGGGGGGCTGCCCTCTATTTATACTAGAGAGGGACAAGAATGATTGCTCAGTTTCCTAAACTAAAAACCCTACTAGAGAGGGAGAAGAATGATTGCTCAGTTTCCTAAACTAAAAATCTTAACATGTGTGCAATCCATTCGGACAGATTAGGAATGAGTTGCAACGGATTGATGCTGATGTGAAAACCCTAATCTGCATGTAATTTGTTCAAACGGAGTAGGAATGCATTTGAACGGATTGATGCTGATTTTGTTTTCTCAAATGTCTCATGTTTGATTTGTTCATCCATCAGTTTATACATCATACCAATTACTATTTTGAGAGTATTTTCTTCCTGACTAGATGTTGTTCTATGTGTCACCATGTAAGTTCCATTTAATGCTGCAACGGTCTTCTAAAGATCATAAGTCATGATTAACCTCTAGACTGGTGTCATGACTACCCATATTAAATGAAATGATCAATGATTATTAACCTTTCTGAATATTATTCCCTTTTGTTCCACAATACATGTCTTGATCATAAGGCATGGAAACATGTCATCCTTGAGTTTGATCAAAGTCTCTTTTCTGATCGAGAATTAGTCGAAGTAGATCCCACATGATATTAATAACACATGTTAATCCATCTTAAGCATGGCTATGCATTTCCTTTAGTCTTAGATCATTAGGAGGCCCAGAGATATCTCCTTCGTGATGGTAAAAACAAATCTCATCTTGGTCACTCACATTACTTGTCATGTTTTAGTGCATACCCAATGATAACTCTAATGGTCGTTCGGTTACGGATGACGTATGATTATATCAAAGTATGCAGTTCCACATACAGGATTCCATGGTGACCTCAGGTCATAGGAAAAAATACACTATTCATATGAGAATCAGTAATGACATGTACCATGCATATTGTCATAGTGTAGCCAGTCCAGTACGTGTTCTCTAATACATACCTATATTCCAGGCTTGACACCCCTATGTCCATGATTAGTAAAACATGATCATCCAATATGCAAATATTGTTAGGAAATCCATAACCATGTACGTTACATGCGTAGCGGAACCTATGGATTTAACCCGCCCTAGGATCTACGTTAAGAGAATAAAAGTACGAGATTAGCTATTAAAATTTATACCTCGGATCTTCCTGATATGCGAGACGAAGAACGGATGTAGGTCTGAACTTTTTAGACTTGCAACCTTCTTCTTCCTGAAGCTCGACTCGCGAACCTCCTTACTTCTCCTAGGGATGGAGATCGATCGCTCGCAAGTCCTCAAGATAGAGAACCTCTACTCGTATCCACACGAACTCCAGACGTACGAAATAACCGGCTCGGCTAGACAAGTCCGGATATACTTTCTGAAAATCTCTCAAAACTTTCTCTCTCTTTTCTGTGTAATAGACGGCCTCTAAGGCTACTGAATTGTGTGTCGAATAGAAATGGGCTACCCCTTTATTTATACTAGAGAGAGGGGTGAAAGAATGGCAACTTTCGTTAAGGAAACAAATCATGCCTGCTGCGTGAATAGTAATTCCTGCTTCGAATGAACCATCGTTTCCATATAAACGATGCTTGTCCGCCAAGCAAATCAGCACGTACCATATGTGTTCCGTTCGAACGCATGAACAGTAATTCCAGCATAATCAAATATCCAATATTTGATTTATTCTTTCACCCATTTATACATCACATGTATAACTGTCATTGAGGTATTTTCATCCTGTACGAATGGAGTTCATTGTGTGACCGTGTAGGTTCCATTTAATGCTGGCAACGATCTTCTAAAGATCGTAAGTCATGAGTAACCTCTAGACTAATGTCATGACTACCCATGTTAAATGAAATGATTAACGATCATAAACCTATCTGAATAGACATTTGCTTATTCCTTTTGTTCTACGATATACGTCTTGATCACAAGGCACGGTAATATGTCATCCTTGAGTTTGATCAAAGTCTCTTTCCTGATCGAGAATTAGATTCAGTAAATACAAAATGATATTAACAACACATGTTAATCCATTTTGAGCATGGCCATGCATTTACTTCAGTTCTAGTTCATCAGGGGGCCCAGAGATATCTCCCTCTTGTCGAGAGGAACAAATCCCATCTTGGTCACTCTTGTCGAGAGGAACAAATCCCATCTTGGTCACTCACATTCCTCGTCATGATTAAGTGCATACCTAATGATGAGCTTAATAATCATCCCGTTACGGATAACGTAGGATCATATTAAAGTATGCAGTTCCACATGCAGGAATCCATGGTGACCTCAGGTCGTAGGAACAATCACACTATTCATATGAGAATCACTAATGACATATACCATGTATATTCTCATAGTGTGGTCAGTCCAGGACGGGTTCTCTAATACGAACCTATATTCCAGACTTGACATCCCTATGTCCATGATCAGCAGAACATGATCATCCGGTATGTGAATATACTAGTGTAGATATGTAGCTTCTTACTTGAAGTATGTTTATCTCTATAAACATCCCACATATAACTAGGGACGGTTTAGAATGTCATTCATTGGTTCATAGTTCTACTATCAGAATCACTTATTCTGATAACGTGAACCCGAAGTGACATTCATGGTTGATATAAGAAATTTACATTCACAACCCATACACACAGATATATAAGAAAAAACCTTTATTGAATAAATAATAATATCTTAATACATAATCCATTTCCTAGCATAAATACATTTGGCCTAGGGCACTAATCCTACAAATATACTAGTGTACATCTATAGATTCTTACCCGAAGTATGTTTATCTGTATAAACACCCTACATATCACTAGGTACGGTTTAGAATGTCATTCATAGTTCTACTATTAGAATCACGTATTCTAATGACGTGAATATGAAGTGTCATTCATAGTCGATCGAATATATGTAAATATATTAGTCACCCATACACTCATTCATATATGCCTAAATAAACATATTTCTCACAATCTAATCCCTAGTCCAACTCTTTGACCTAGGGCATAATTCTTTCATGATTAAGTTTGGGAAATTGTGATAGGACTATTCATATAGATGCTTACCTGCTATCTTATATCTTATTTTCTGCACTTTAGTTAGTATTTTAGTAGTTTATATATGTTTTAACCCAAGATTCGAGTTACTGCCAAAATCATTAGTGATTGTAGGAATTAGGGAAAAGACTAAAAGGATTACAAAAGAGGCGCAAGGAGTCTAGGGAGTGATTGGAGCAGTTGCCACAATGTGGTCACAACCGCCGATGCGGTATCACTCGAACCGTCATCATGGATCATAAGGAATCGTGAATCTAGAGGTTGGCTCAAGGCATCAAAACAGGGAAAGAAACATAGACGCTGGAATCACGTACTGATTGACTGGCAATTCAAGAGGAAATCTAGCAATGCCAGGCTGACACTCTTAGGAAGGAGCATATCGGGAAAGAGCAATCAATGATTCAACGTTAACAGCGAGAAGATATGCAAAGATATTCAAGAGATGTCACCTGCCATTTGGGTAGGCTGCAAATCCTAGAGGTCTATAATGTGTATTTTTTTACACATTTTTAGGGTTTTTATCATATGAAATTCACCCTTAAATCAACTAAGAAGTATGAAAAGTGTTTAAAATTAATAAAAAATATTTTTGAAACTCTTAATATACTTTTATGTGATTTTTCAAGTAGACCAAGAAAATGATATTTGGAGGACTTGGTGAAAAGCCAACTCCAAATGAAAGGCCGATCTATAAATCTTGGGCCAAAGATGACCGAATTCTCCAACTTTTTACGACCCTTTTCCAATCAACCATCCAAGCAAGAACAACAAAATTCACAAAAACTGTTGTGTTGACCAAAAGTCAACTATCCTAATTGAAGATCTCGACGAGTACAAATCTCGCAAACTGTTTTTTTCCTAGAACTATCAGAAAGCGCAAATGAAAATATGATCAAAATGGATTAAATTCAGAAAACAATCAGCCAATCAAATGCTGACAAGTAGCAAGCCTCACATGCATCAATGCTGAGTGCATGCACGGTTCCAATTGAAATGCATTTCATGCAATTCAAATCAACAAACCAACACTTATTTCTCCATTTAATTCGAAAAGGACCCTCCATTTCCCCTAGAAACTACGGAAAGAATACAGATGCTATACTTTTCCATTGCGTTTGAAGCTGAGGAGCACAATTTTTTCCTTATTTTTTCTGTAGAAGAAATGCGTGAAGATCTTATTTTTCAACAACCCTGGCATGCCATGTCGCAAGGCAGTACATATTTAACCCAAAACCAAAATGCATTTTCGTTTTATTAAAGGTATCAAATTATAATATTCTTTTTTTCTACCAAACAAAGCTCGACACGTGTCCAAGCTAATTCTTCTCTTAGATCTGAAATTCCTTCAACCCTAATCCCCTTGTGACACGTGGCTACGCCAAGAGAGTTTGAAGGAGATTAAGAGGGAGAAGAGCGCCGTGATCAGGAATGGAAGGCGCGGATGATCCTTCTGGACTGGCACATATTTAGCATACAAGCTCTATTGTGCAGAAAGAACATACTTTTTGGGCAGGAAGAACAAATCAGAGATGAGATTTGATCTTCAATATAGGATTAGACTACAAGAGAATATTTGATTAGGTCTTGATTAAGGATTAGAATTAGGGTTTATATTTGATTAGATTTGGGTAGACTTATTTCTTCTTTACTCTAGACTAGCCCTTCGCCTATAAAAAGGTGACCCTTGCGGCCGGCCAGAGTGTCACAAAATTATCATAGTTTGTAGTAGGAGCCGAGCATTTTAAGAGAAAGACAAACAAGGTCGTACTGTTTTATGTATCACTTTATTTAACTTTTTGATTCAGTTATGTACTCTCATTACTAAACCCCTTTCTAGGGTAGAGTTCGAATAGTAGTATCAACGTCTTTTTAATCTTATATTAGTTTGTTGTTTAATCTTCATACTTAGTATTTTGTTTTGTGTATTTTTAATACAACCTGAGACATATCTCGAATATCTAGGTAAGCAAGAAAATAAGCCGGGAGAATCCAGATCTCTGGGCCTAGACCTAGCACCTTGGTGTTAGACCGTGTGATAAAGACTTGCGGGCAGGTGTCAAATTACTTATTCCGTCACACTGAAACCCTGGAGGTGAAACCCGGCCGATTCGAACAACAAAACATGTCTTGGTGGAGTGAGTGTGGAAGTGCCATTCTACTTTGGGAACTGAGTCGAGGAGCTAGGAGAGACCAGGCAGCCTACTTGAGGAGGGTGATTGATAGTCCTTCCGCACAAGGACAAGTGAGTGAACTTTGTGTTACAAGAAGCGTGTTCGGAGATCATTGTGAGTTGAAGAAAGAGACTCCCTAGAACACATCACGGCGCTAAATTCCAAAACAGTCCAAGGACAAGTGACAATCCCTCTGGATGACAGAGTACTTAAGCAAGGCAGATTCTAAACCCATCAAAAGGCTCGACGGAGATCTACGAAAGAGCTTGACACCTAGAATCCTCTTTTATCAACTTAAAGACTACCTACTACCGTGGACAAGGATCGTGACAACCTAATTTGCGGCCCAATAAGTGACTACTTTACTTTATTTTTATTTTTATTTTATTTTTACTTTAAAAATCAAAACTAACTAAATATTTAATCTGAACTACACCTCCATGTGGATTCGACACCCAAAGTGCTACACATAGATCGTCTGCTTGCAATTGATATTAAGTAATTTAGTGTAATTTGGAAAGCTATTTTATTATATACCCTCAACACAGACCAAGCTTTTCTGGCGTCGTTGCTAGGTAGGCCAGCTAGATAATTTAGATTCTTTTGGGATCGGATATTTATTTTTCTTTTTATTTTCTCAAGATAGGACGTTGGCCGAATCAATTATAAGATACTCGCTACGAAGCACAACAAAGAAATTAGCTAGCATTCAAGATCCGACAATGATCGCGGCAGAAGAATCCATGCCCACTGCTAACCAAACCCCGCCAGTGGTACATTCGACTACTACCAAGCAGAATCTGCACATATCCGTTGCAGACTCAGCAGCTACCGAGAAATCGAACCCCGTATTCGAAGTAAACACTACCTCTACCAATGGTTCACCAGCCGTGACAGTACCAATCATGATGACAAAAAACACAAGCACCCCGATAAACGACATCACTCACCTTTAGTGAAGACTCTGAGAGAGCATGCAGCATCCGATGCTGGATTGGTTCGGTCTTCTATCAAAGAACCGATCGTTGGAGCAAACTATTTTGAGCTTAAACCCGCTCTTCTCAGCATGATCCAGTAGAACAAGTTCGGGGGGAGCTTAACCGAGGATCCGATTTTACATCTACAATTTTTTTAGGATTACTGCGACACATTTCAACTAAATGATGTAACCCCAGATACGATCCAACTAAAGCTTTTCCCATTATCTGTAAGGGATAAAGCCCGAGCATCGCTCATATCACTACTAGATTAATCCATAGAAATGTGGGACCAGTTATCATAGTCATTTTTGTCAAAGTATTTCCCAGCTAGCCGGACAACACAGCTTCGACAACAAATCACCGCATTCAAATAAAGACCTGAAGAAAGCCTTTTCGAAGTCTGGGAGAGATTCAAAGACCTTATTCGAGCATGCCCTCATCACAGACTATAGCCGTGGCTACAAGTTTTGATCTCCTTCCAAAGAGTCGACTTTGTCATCAAAAGTATTTTACAGACGGCAGCAGGCGGAGAATTTCTAGGAAAGGTTGCTGACGATGGTTTTGCGATAGTCGAGAGCGTAGCAAGTAACTCTTGGGTGGACGAAAGAGCAACCAAATAGAGGGGAGTGTACGAACTAGATGCATCCACATCCATGGAGGCCCGTATGCAAGCTTTGACAAAGCAAGTGGAGAAGTTAGCCTCGTCACCGATCTTCAACGAAAGAACAACTTAAGAAGCAATTGATCAGGTGAACAGTTCTAATTTACTATGTGATTTTTGTGGGGACCTAGGACACACTAGGAGTGATTGTATGGTACACGAACAACTTTTTAAGGGTCAAAAAGTAGACCTGTAATGCAATAAGGACAAATATTACCTAGGTAATACTTACAACCCTAATTGGAGGAATCACCCAAATCTTCAATGGAGAACTAGCCAACCCACACAACCTCAAAACAACAGTGGTAATAATAATAGCAACAATTATAATAGTGTCATCAATAATAACTCTAACCATAATAGTAATGGGCCATATTTCTATCAAATTGTGTTCCAATTCATGAATGATCAATCAGGAATCAATAATGTACTAACCCATAAGGCCGAAAAAATAGAAAATTATTTGAGTTGTTTGACAGATAAGATGGGCTCATTGGTAGAAAATAACAAGATGCTTGTGAGTCAAATCCCGCGTACTCCAACTTGATCATTCAAGCAGGAAGGAAAACTTTCGAGTCAGCCTCAAAATCCGATGGAGAAAGTGAAGTCTATTCAAACAAGGAGCAATTTGAGAATGGAGGACCCGAAGATGCTTGAAGAGATCGAGAACTCGATCTCGAAGAAGAAGAAACCTGAGGAAAGGCAAATCGATGAAACCCCGCCGAGCATACCAACCGAGAAACCAAAGTCACCACATACTGAGACTGAAACCTCCCAATCGAGATTTTTTCCGGAATACATACCAAGGGACAAATACTTACAATCGCCACCTTACCAACTGCAGTTACCGTATCCTCAGCGACTACATAACCCGAAGAATGAGAAGCAATTTTGAAAGCTCGCCGAGATCCTTACGAATCTTCATGTCACTATATTCTTCACCGACGTGATGACCCAGATGCCCTCTTACGCTAAATTCCTCAAAAATCCTATCGAACAAGAGGAAGCTAGAAGAGTGTTGTCGAGTGGCACTTGGGGAGGAGTGTAGCGCACTTATTCAAAATAATCTCCTACCAAAGCTCAAAGACCATGTATGTTTCATAATCCTGTGCCACATCGGAACTAAGAAGTTCGACGGTCCTTGTGCAACTTGGTAATCGGCCAAATTCATATATACATTTTAGTATCATATTTACTTACTTTGTATCTTATTTTCAGCACTTTTTATGATATTTCAAGTTTATCTTATTAGAATTCTGTTACTGCTTATATTTGTCTTTAATTTCAGGAAATAAGCGAATATCAGCCAAATTGAGCTTAAAAGGAGCATCTTTGGAGCTACATAGGGGGGGAGCCGAAGTTGCAACATGGACTAGGCCTTCGGCACAGTTTTCATTACCACAACCACTGTAGCCACTACAACAACCATCTCTAGGAGAAGAAAGAGTTTCTCGAGCTGAGCTTCAAGAAAGAGTTTTGCGAGCCAAGCTTCAAGAAGGAATTCTTCGAGCCGAGCTTCAAGAAGGAGTTCTTCGAGCCGAGCGTCAGGAAGGAGGTTTGTGAGCTGAGCTTTAGGGAGGAGACGGTTCCGAGTAAGAATAGTTCAGACCTACATCCGTTCTTCATCTCGCAGATCAGGAAGATTCGAGTTATAAATTTTAATGGTTAATCTCGTACTTTTATTCCCTTAACGTAGATCCTAGGGCGGGTTAAATCCATAGGTTCCGCTGCGCATGTAATATACATGGCTATGGATTTCCCAATAGTTAATATCTTTTAATTTATTCAGTCTAATTATACTTCAGGAAAAAGAGTTGATCATAATAAGGATGACCTAAAATCATGCCTTATGATCAATATAAATATCGTTTAACAAAGGGACTAAATACATAATTGATATATAGGTTATGATCATATATCATTCATTTAATTTGGATATTCATAATGTCGTTCTAGAGGCTACTTATGATTTATAAACATGAGTTTTCCAAAGTTGTAATGATGGCAACTGTGAGTTATCCAAATTTGTAAATTACCTTTTCTAGCAATAGGTTAGTTGTTAGGTTAGATATTATTTGAAGACTTCAAGGCAAGAGGGCGCAATCTTCGAAAGATGGCATTGGATCTTCACACACACAATGAAGGGTTCGTTGAAGATTACTCATGCAATCTAGAGTTAGATCTAGAATTAGGAACCTCATGATCGCTCGTGAGGATTAGGCTCATACCATATTTAACTTAGTTTCTGTGATGTTTATATTTATAAATCTAAAATAAAGTCCTTTAGAATGTTAAGTAAGGAAGTGCCCCCCATGTCACTGAAGCCCTCAGTACTTAGACAGTCTTCCATGTGGGTCATTCCAAAGCTGAGCATATGGAGGATTGTCTTTGTAAAAGAGGGTATGCGGGAAATGGCGTCCAGCATGGGTCATGACAAAGCTGAGTGTGATGGACTCTATTTTGCTGACAATCATACATGGTTAAACTTAACTGAGCAAGCAAATCGGACTTGGGCTCAGGGCACAAGATGGAATAATACACCGGGCATATGATGCTCATCCCATAAAAGGAAAGAGTTATATATGATACAATTGGAAGTGTTCATACCTAAATAGTTGTGTATTGAGGGTTGCGCCAAAGCGCAATTAATACTCAATGAAATACGAAACTTGACTCACTATGAAACCTCATTCAGTTGAAGTTTCCGAAACAATACTACTAAAGGTGGTTGATTTGAAGAAAAATAGTGGGAGTACAATATAAGAAACACCAAAACAACCCCAATGAATAAATAATAATGGCACTTTACATTTTAACTTGTAGAATAATGGCAAATAATAATTCAACTGGGTTGAATTTGCGATCTATCCTTGAGAAGGGTAAGCTCAATGGGTCTAACTTTCTTGACTGGTTTAGAAACCTGAGAATTGTTCTCAAGGCTGACAATAAACTGTATGTCATAGAAGAGGCTTACCAGAGGAACCAGAACAGGGAGCCACAAGGGCTGCCCGAGATGCGTATGCTAAATACGTTAAGGACGACACAGAGATAGTTTGTCTCATGCTAGTGACCATGACCTCCGAGCTTCAGAAGCAATTGGAGGATATGGGTGCTTACAATATGATCCTAACTCTCAAGGAAATGTTCAGAGCAGGCTAGAGTTGAGCGCTACAAAGTGACCGTCTCTCTGACTGACACAAAGATGGCTAAAGGTACATCTGTGAGTGCTCATGTACTCAAGATGAAGAGCTATCTTGATCAATTGGAAAGGCTTGGTTCAACTATGCCCAGAGAATTGGCTGTTGACATAATTCTCGGGTCGTTGCCTCCTAGTTTTAAGCAATTCATCGTGAACTATAATATGCATCAGATGGATAAATTCATCACCGAGTTGCATGGGATGCTTAAGAACGCTCAGGAGGACATGAAGACAAATGTTGCCAAAGATGTCCTAATGGTTCACAAGAAGAAGGGTAAGAAGACCGGAAACAAGAGCAAGGGGTGTTGCCTAAACCCAAAATCAATAAAGACAAGGAGGGGGTTTGCTTCCATTGCAACAAGGTTGGCCATTGGAAGAGAAACTGCAAAATCTATTAGGACGAAATCAAGAAGGGTAGTGTGACTACCGTTTCAGGTATTTTTGTTATTGAAACTAATTCACTTACTCCTAAATCTTGGGTATTGGATACCAGATGTGGTACTCACATTTGTAATGATGTGCAAGGACTACAAAGGAGTAGAAGATTAGCTAAGGGCGAAGTCGACCTGCGTGTGGGAAATGGAGCAAGAGTTGCTGCATTAGCCGTAGGAACTTATTTAATGACTTTGCCTAGTGGACATGTAGTAGTACTTAATAATTGTTATTTTGTGTTGGGTTTCTACCGTTCATAACCCAGTGGAAAAATAAAAAATGAAACAAAATCGAATTTGAAACCCAAAAGAAGGATCCGTGAATTACAATTAAATCAAAGAAAAGTTCATAACTTTGTACCTTCGGATTACGCTTAATCCGTGATGATCGAAAGCTAATTAGGTTGATGCTTTTCTTTGCCCGATTCCAAACCGGTTTTCAAACCGCTCCTTTGTATGTTTCGCCTAACCGGTCTCACAAACCGATCTCCAAACGAACCGATTCTCCAAGCAAACAGATTCTCCAAACAAACCGATTCTCCAAACAAGCCATGGTTTCAACCTGAATCACAAAGACGCCGCACTTCGCTTCGTCCTCTACCAGTATCCACACGAACAACCCCTTTGAACAGATAAAGAACGATATATGCTAGTATTCGTTCTTCATTTTTCTCACAGAAATAACGAGAGAATAATTTTCAGATTTTTCTCTCCTGTTGTCTCACAAAAGTTGGACAAAAATAACATGCCTTCATTAATCATTTTTGGGGTGTCTCTTGTGCCTATATAGTCTATAAGTTTCATATCCTATGTGCATGGTAACTATATAACTATATATGCAACACACCTTATCATATAAGATGTAGGATTGGATGTGTTACTTGACTATGTAGCTATTCATACAACTTATCACGTAAGTTATGATTTTTCTGTGTACGTCTCAATAGTTGTTCTTTGTGTGTGACCCTGTAGGTTTACTTAATATTGACAATAATCACAACGGATTCTAAATCATGAGCGGCCTCTAGCAAGACATCATGATTACCCAAATTAAGCAAGTATGGATGATTCGATCAAACCTAATTTATGTTCATGCATTGTATCCCTTTGTTACATGATATCTATATCTTCGATAAGGCATGGTATGTGTCAACCTTACGTTGGTCGATAAATATTTCTTGATACCGAATTTGATTGAACATGAAATGACATTAATAACTCCTTATTAATTCACTCGAGCACGGCCGTGCATTTCTTCAATCAAATCATCAAGAGGCCTAAAGATATCTCTCTCAATTTATGAGAAGAACAAATCCTATCTTAATTAAACTCTTTCCTCCGCATAATTCATTATATACCTAATTATAATCTTTATGACCGCCCGGTTAAAGACGATGTTAGATTATATTAAAGTATAAAATTTCTCCTGTAGGAAACTGAGATAATCTCAAGTCTAAGGATTACAGATACATTCTTTACTGAGAATAACTAATGACACGAACCATGTAGTATTCTCACGGTGGGTCAATCGAGTATATGATCTCTAATACATACTTACGTTAATTACTTAATAACTCTTATTCATGATCAGTAAAATGTGACCATCAGTTCACTAACATACTGATGTCCATTTATAGCTTATCATAAAGTATGTTTGTCTGACACATACTTTGATGATATAAAGCTGAATAACATATTCAAGGTTCATTTTAGTAATAAGAATAAAACAACCAATATGCATTTATTATATAAAATATCTCTAAATAAACACAAGATTTGTTTAACACAATCCATACATCCAGGTCTCAAATATATTGGCCTAGGGCATACTACTAACAATCTGCCACTTGCACTAGGCCGAATCTAACAAGTATCTAATACCCATCGACCTAGCATGACCCTCATGCTTTGCTTGAGAATGATCTCGAAATGCAGATTCCAATATGGAGCTTTAATGATGGGGGCAAAACATAATTTCTCCTTGAGAAGGTCGAATGCCGCTTTGCATTTCTCGTTTAACTCAAAAGAAGCCTTTTTTTTGGAGAAGAAGACAAAGAGGTTGAGCGATTTTTGAGAAATCTTTGATGAAACGCCTATAAAATCCGGCATGACCAAAAAATGATCGAATGTCCATCACATTGATCGCGTATGGAAGGGATCTAATGACATTGATCTTTGCTTTATCTACTTGAAGACCCCTAGAGAAAACCACATGGCCTAAGACTATGCCCTGATCTACCATGAAATGACATTTCTCATAATTCAGCACCATGTCAGTCTCTACGCACCTTTGAAGAATCGTCTTTAGGTTTCCCAAACAATCATCGAATGAGTCACCATAGACGGTGAAATCATCCATGAAAACCTCAATGAATAGGGTGACATAATCAGAGAAGATGGACATCATAAATCTCTGAAATGTACCGGGGGCGTTACACAACCTAAAGGGCATGCGTATGTAGGCAAAGGTGCCAAAAGGGCACGTGAAGGTGGTCTTTTCTTGATCCTCGGGGGCCATGGCTATTTGAAAGTAACTAGAGAAGCCATCTAAGAAGCAGTAGTGGTGGCGCCCAGCAAGGCGCTCAAGCATCTGGTCAATGAAGGGAAGGGGGAAATGGTCTTTCCGAGTGGCAGTGTTTAATTTGCGGTAATCAATGCATACTCGCCATCCATTTTGTGCTCTCGTAAGAACTTTTTCACCATCCTGATTCTCAATTATTGTAATACGAGTTTTCTTGGGTACTACATGGATTGGTGATACCCACTGTGAATCAGAGATAGGGCATATGATTCCTGCATCAAGGAGCTTGATGATTTCCTTCTTGACCACTTCCATCATTGGAGGATTCAGCCTACGCTGAGGCTCACGAGATGGTTTAGATCCATCCTCCAACAGTATCCGATGCATACATGTAGAGGGGCTGATTCCCTTAATATCAGCCAGAGTCCATCCAATAGCAGTCTTGTGGTCCCTCAACACATTAACTAATTTCTCTTCCTGAGTAGTCGTGAGGCTACTAGAGATGATCACTGGAAGAGTGTCTCCTTTACCCAAGTATGCATACTTGAGATGAGCTGGTAGAGGTTTTAGGTCAAAAGAGGGGGGACTCACAATGGAAGGTTTGGTGGGCTCAAGAGAAGGTTTTATCAAGAGAGAAGAAGAAGAAGAAGAAGAAGAAGAAAAAGAAGAAGAAGAACCCTCTCCAATAGCCAAGGCAGATAGACTCTGAAGAAGGATCTGCTCATCTGGAGATAGATCAAGAATGGTCTCGAGCAGATCGATGAACTCGAAAGAGAAGAAGTTGTCGATGCACTCATCAACTGGGTCGATGGTGCAAATAGCAGAGACATGCCCGTCAAGAAGGATGCTTGATAGCATCAAATATATTGAAAGAGATATTCTCCCCGTCAAACTCCATAGAAAGAGTTCCATTGTGCACATCAATCTTGGTTCGGGTAGTTCTAAGAAAGGGTCTTCCCAGAAGAATGGGAGTTGAGCTCGGTGAGCTATCAGACTCATCCATACGCAGAATGTAGAAATCTACGGGAAAGACAAGGCCATTGACCTTAATGAGGACATCCTCTACAACTCCTTCTGGCACAGCAGTAGAGCGATCGGCCAGTTGATGGATCACCCAGGTCTTTTTCAAAGGTCCTAGACCGAGGGAAGAATAGATAAAGAAGGGCATGACATTGATAGATGCCCCAAGATCACGCATGCACCTAGCAAATTCATGGTGCCCAATGCTGCAAGGAATGGCAAACATGCCAGGGTCTTTTTGCTTCTCTGGAAGCTTCTTGCGGATAACCGCAGAGACATTTGCACTCATTGTCACCCTCTCATGGCCACTTAGCTTTCTCTTATTCGTGCACAAGTCCTTGAGAAATTTCGCATAGCGAGGGACCCATGGTTCGATTCTAGCACCGGTAATAGGGCTTTGAGATAGAAAGTCCGACGAAAGTGCCGCAAGCGCCTTGACGAATGGCCTCGAGTAATGGAATGTTTACTTCCACCTTCTTTAAAACCTCTAAGATATCTCTCTCTGCCTCATCCTTTTTGGTGTTAACCGCTAGACAGCTAGAAAAAGGGACTCTAGGTTTATAAGGTGGTATTTCCTCGAGCTTTTCTTTCATCTTATCGGATTCCGGCTTAATTACTTCAATCTCTCCTTCACCTTTTATGTTTCCTTGACTACCTTCTATTTCTTTACCACTTCTTAAGGTGATAGCACATGCATTCTCACGGGGGTTGAGAGTTTGGGAAGAAAGTTGTGAGGACCCCTGAGTTTTTACTGGTTTAATTCAGATGATATTTGAGCAATTTGGGTGCCTAGATGTGTTAGGGCACTCTATGTATCCTTCTGAAAAGAAGTAGTTGACGTGGCCAAGGAGGTCACAATGTCAGAAAGACTTTTCAAAGCAGGGTCAATTGGAGGTGAAGAAGAAGAAGAATTTTGATTATGGTTTTGCGGAGGTTGTTGCTGGTGTCCTGGGTCACGCCATCTGAAGTTTGGGTGGTCACGCCATCCAGGGTTGTATGTTTTGGAATAGGGATCATAATTACGGTTTTGACCCCCAATTGAATTTCCGTGTTGGTTTAGCTTGAAGATTCCGCAAGCTGTGGTCGTGACTTTCTCCTCATCATGGAGTGTTGGGCACGCATCAGTGGTGTGTCCTGTCTGAGTGCAGACACCGCATGCTTTCACGTCCATTTTGGTTCCCATGAATGACGCCATCATATTAGCCAAGCTATCTAATTTGGCGTCCATACCATTCACTCGCTTCTCCGAATTACAGTCTCTAATCTCACTAACTCCCCTAATTCGAGATCTGGTTCTGCTAGATTGGGCATTTTTCGCCATAGTTTCTATAAAGGTACGTGCTTGCCTAACGGTTTTATCTATGAAAGCACCTCCACTAGCAGAATCTACATTATCCCTAGTCTCTTGAAGCATCCCATCATACAAGTGTTGAATCAAGAGATTCTCTGGGACTTGATGGTTGGGACATTTTGCACACAACTTTTGGAAGCGATCATAGTATTCGTAGAGGCTTTCCCCTACTTCTTGTTGAATACTACAAATCTGCTTCCTAATAGAAGCGGTAAGAGAGACAGGAAAATACTTGTCTAGAAACAACTTTTGAAGTTCCACCCAAGTTGTTGGAAAAGGTGCTAGATGGTAGTACCAGTCCTTTGCTGGTCCTCGAAGATTGTATGAAAACAGTCGCAGCTTGTAAGGACCTTCATCTTCAATCTCCGCCGGCATCATTGTTGCGGTGATATGGTTGAACTCCCGCATGTGAGACTGCGGGTCCTCTCCAGCCACTCCCATTGAAGGTTGATAATAATTGAAGAAGACCCGTATGGATCTTAAAATTCGGGACCGGTGGTAATACAATACCATACTAGTTGGTAGCAAAATCAAAGGTAGACAAGTCCCTAAGTGTCCTATCCTCAAAATTAGCCATAACTGTAGTGTTACCTCTTGTAGCGTTAGGAGGAGCTGGTGGAGTAGGAGGCTCGCTGTCGCTGTCCGAGTTCTCCACCTTTTCGGTTTCCTCGGCTGTTTTTGGTGTCACCGGATGTGCTCTTCTTCGCTCCAGATGTGTTCTCTCGATCTCTGGATCTAGTGGTGCAAGTGGAAGATTAGAACTACGAGTAGCTTTCATGAACTGGAATCAAGTATAAAAGAGAGAATTAGTGAATGCAAGTAATGCAGACTCAAAGTGAAAATAAATAGTATGACTGACTCTGACAAAAAGTGAAAAAGATAACAAAGGTAACGAAAGTGTGACTCTGACAAAAAGTTAAAAAGATATGACTGACAAAAAGTAAAACGAATTTGGTTTACTCTGACACAGATGCAGACTATCGTACTACACAAGAGAAGTGTGAATATTGACCTAGAATAGTCGCGTTGCTAGCTCCCCGGCAACGGCGCCATTTTGATAAGAGGTATTTTCGCAGTCGTTTTACACTTACCAAAAGAAATTTATAACCCTACACTTAACTACAATACAGTAGACGGTGGAAGTAGGGGTCGAAACACAAGAGAGCTATTTAGACTAAATTAGGTGAAAAGATTACTTCTCTAATGAAAATGAACTCAACAAAAATAGAAAACTAAAATAAAGAGAAACCAAGACCGTAAATAAAACCAAACAAAAGACCTAAAACAAGACACACACACAATTGGGGGGTTGCTGATTGGTTGATTGCAACAAAATGAAAGTAACAAGTAAAGAGAAAACTTAGGGTAAAAATCAAGAGATATGGTGATTTTGTGAATTGAGGCATAGTTTTGTGTAGTGAATTTGTGTGTAACTTTATCCTTGACCATAATAATGAATTTTGAATTAATCTCTTAAGTGCAGTAAGATGAGCTCTAACCGATAAATAACTCAAACAAAAAGATAGGGTTTTAGTTTAGATGAGCTCGTAAATAAAAACATTAACCTACTTGAATATCATAACCAATTCAATAGAAATCATTGGTTATTTACACAAATCAAAACCTCCTAAACAATGAGCTTGTTCAGAACTGTTTAGATCGTTGTGAGTTATTTGCACTTGGCTATTATTCAAATTCTAATGGAGGCTATTGAGCAAAGCAACCATAGGAATTTTGTGGCCCTTGTTAATTACTATTGAACATAGAACTGACCGAAATAAACTTACAATTCATTGAGCATGAAAGATAATAAGTAAGTGAAAATAGAATAATAACGGTTCAAATGAAATTCATTATTAATAGTCTCAAAAGTTACAACATAAAAACATAAACACTAACTATGCCACGAGAGTCTTACTCGAAATACATGGAAAAGAAAGAAAATAAAATAATGATAGAACCCATTAATGAAGCGCGGATGGAAGAGTGAAGCTTGCTTGGCTTTTCCAACTCCAAGAGAGAGAATGATGAAGTTCAAAAAGTGATTAGAATAGATGCCTTGCACTGGTTATAATGCCTCTCAAAAGGTGATCATGAGGGATGAATGAAGCCCCATGCAAAGAGTGTGAATGAACATGGCAAAAACATGGCAAAGTGCATGATAGATCTGTCCAGAAGATGGTCAATTTGGGACACGTATATCTCTGAATTGGGCTTTGGTTATATGGAATGAATTGTGGGCTTTGTTCTCTTCTTTCCAACAGTATATAGTATGCATATAGAGAAGGCCCAGATTGTGAGTTATGGCCGAAATACTAAGCCTGTGTCGGCAGGTCCGAGTCTTGATTATTATCTCCATCTTGTGCTCCAACATCTTTTCTCCAAGCTATGCTCCGTCCAAATTGCACATGAAATCACATAAATATCTCATTAGTAGTATCAACAATCAAGTTGTGATTATTATCCATATAAATAGAATGTTAACACATATAATGGTTCAATATCATATATGTATAGGGTATAAAATATGTATAATTAATGACTTATCATCACTCACCGAGGAGTTGGGAACCATCTTATAACTTGCTAATGCACAATGTGCATTATACCTCTCATTTCTAGCTTGCTCTTGGAACATTTCCTTGAGATGTACCAACATTGGAAATGCCTCTAAATTTTCAAACTGCTTTTGAGGATCGGTATCCATGGTGGCTAACATGAGACATGTCACATCATTAGAGTCGCTTGTATGCTTGGTATAAGTGTCTATTACTTCTTGATCAGCATCATTAGCGGGCTGGTTACGAATGGGCCTTTCAAGGATATAGTTCTTCCTTTCTTATTTGAGAACAATTCTCAAATTTCGATGCCAGTCGAGGAAGTTTTTCCCATTGAGCTTGTCCTTCTCAAGGAAGGATCGCAATGTTAAAGTTGATGTGTTGTTTGTTGCCATTTTCTACACAGAATTAAATGCAGGTTATATTAATATGTGATTTGACATATTTTAATATAATTTTAACTCCCACTATTTTATTCAAATCAATAACTCTCAAATGTATTGATTCAGAAATTTTAACTTTAAATTTCATAGTGGGCCAAGATCCATATTTCATCAAGTTCTAGGTGAGCTTTGGCTCATCGCCTAGAACCTAATTATTTAGGTAGGAACATTTTCAATTGTATCTCATACAACTCTTGATTAATCCATAGGATGAGCATCATATGCTCGGCGTATGCATCCTATCATATGTCCTGAACCCAAGTCTGACTTGATAGTTCAGTTGAATCTAACCATGTCTAAATATCGAGAATCACTATTTCTCGCTTCTTATCACCCTAAGATTAATTCACTATGCTTTGGCATATCCAAATTTTGCATGATCGAAGGGATGATAAGTATTGATACATGGGAGTCATTTCTATGATTCAATATTATATGAGGGATTGTTATGTTTAACCTTTTTTGTTTTAGTTATTTTATTTTATCATGTATTTCATCAACATGGCCTTGATGATCTAAATGAGCCAATCATTAAGCTCATTTCCTAAGATACATTCAATCATAAGGCCTTGATGAACTTCTTCATCTCCATGATGTGTATGAGGTGGACGGTGAACTCCTTCATCTCCATGATGTGTATGAGGTGGACGGTGAACTCTTTCATCCCCATGATGCGTATGATCGTGGTAGTTGTATTGTATATAAAATGAACGGATCCATGCCCGTCACAATTAGCCATCAAAATAAATTACATCACATTAACCAAGAACGGAACCATGCTAGTTATTACATCCATACATATATTACATATATCACATCATCACACACAAATCACAACTATTCATCACATATCTAATAGGCCATGTGTTGAACCTCAAAATTTCTTTAAAAACTTGATGTTTTGAATACATCTTTTCGAAATTTATTTAGTGTATCATATACATAGTTTCGCACCTTTTCATAAAATTTAGACACCCATTCGAAGGTTATGATACTTCACATGCATCCCTTCATGACATACCCAAGGCACCCTTTCAATCAAGTCGCAACCTTTCATGATCAAGATACATCACATGCACCCTTTCATGAAGTCGCATCCTTTCAATCAAGTAGCAACCTTTCATGATCAAGATACATCACATGCACTCTTTCATGAAGTCGCATCCTTTAATGAAATCACAACCGTTCATGATCAAGATACATCACATGTACCCTTTCATGAAGTCGCATCCTTTCATGAAATCGCAACCGTTCATGATCAAGATACATCACATGCATCCTTTCATGAAATCACATCCTTTCATGAAATCGCAACCGTTCATAATGAAAATTCAACAAGTGAAAAATAACGCCTCAAAATCAAAAGAAATATTTCGAAAATGGTTTATACGTCTTAATTTAATTAGAATTCACTTGGCTCTGATGCCACTGTTGGGTTTCTACCATTCATAACGGAGCGGAAAAACAAAAAACAAAAAACAAAATAAAATCGAATTCGAAACCCAAAAGAAGGATCCGTGAATTACAGGAGAATAATTTTCGGATTTTTCTCTCCTTTTGTCTCACAAAAGTTGGATGAAAATAATATGCCTTCATTAACCATTTTTGGGGTGTCTCTTGTGCCTATATAGTCCATAAGTTTCATATCCTATGTGCATGGTAACTATGTAACTATATATGCAACACACCTTATCATATAAGATGTAGGATTGGATGTGTCACTTGACTATGTAGCTCTTCATACAACTTATCACATAAGTTATGATTTTTCTTTGTACGTCTCAATAGTTGTTCTTTGTGTGTGACCCTGTAGGTTTACTTAATATTGGCAATAATCACAATGGATTATAAATCATGAGCGGCTTCTAGCAAGACATCATGATTGAGCAAGTATGGATAATTCGATCAAACCTAATTTATGTTCATGCATTGTATCCCTTTGTTACACGATATCAATATTTCTTGACACCGAATTTGATTGAACATGAAATGACATTAATAACTCATTATTAATTCACTCGAGCACGGCCATGCATTTCTTCAATCAAATCATCAAGAGGCCTAAAGATATCTCTCTCAATTTATGAGAGGAACAAATCCTATCTTAATTAAACTCTTTCCTCCGCATAATTCATTACATACCTAATTATAATCTTTATGACCGCCCAGTTAAAGATGATGTTAGATTATATTAAAGTATAAAATTTCTCATGTAGGAAACTGAGATCATCTCAAGTCTAAGGATTATAGATACATTCTTTACTGAGAATAACTAATGACACGAACCATGTAGTATTCTCACGGTGGGTCAATCCAGTATTTGATCTCTAACATATACTTACGTTAATGACTTAATAACTCTTATTCATGATCAGTAAAACGTGACCATCAGTCAACTAACATACTTATGTCCATTTATAGCTTAACATAAAGTACGTTTGTCTCACAAACATCCTATGAATGATCAGGGACGGTTTAGAATATCTTTCATAATACTTTATAGTTTTACAATCAAAGCCACATACTTTGATGATATAAAGCTGAATAACATATTCAAAGTTAATTTTAGTAATAAGAATAAAATAACCAATACGCATTTATTATATAAAATATCTCTAAATAAACACAATATTTGTGTAACACAATCCATACATCTAGGTCTCAAATATATTGGCCTAGGGCATACTACTAACATTTTGTAGGCTATGAGCATAAATATTATTTCTATTTCTAGTCTTGCTTTGGGTGGTTATAAATTTGTTATTGAGAATAATAATTGTACTATCTTAAAATATAATCTTTTCTATGGAAATGTTCTATTAGAAAGAGGTCTTTACGTGCTAGATCTTAAGAAAGAGAATTATAAGTCCATATATAACATTAACACTAAATGATTCAAACCGAATGACTCAAATACGACATACCTCTGACACTGTCACTTAGGACATATAAGTGAGAAATACATTTCTAAACTCCACTCTCATGGACTGTTAGACTCATTTGATTTGGAATCATTTGAGACGTGCGAGTCTTGTTTGCTTGGCAAGATGACTAAGAAGACCTTCACAAATGTTGGTGAAAGGGTCAATGAGTTCTTAGAACTCATAAATAGTGATGTATGTGGACCAATGAGTACGCCGGCTAGAGGTGGGTATTGGTACTTCATAACTTTCACGGACGATTTCTATAGATATGGTTATGTCTACCTAATGAAGCACAAGTCTAAATCCTTTGAAGTGTTCAAAAAATTTAAGAATGAAGTACAAAATCAACTTGGCAAGAAGATTAAAGCACTTCGATATGATCGAGGAGGCGAATATCTAAGTCAGGAATTTGAGGATCATCTCAGAGAATGGGGAATAGTTTCACAACTGACTCCTCCAGGAACTCCTCGGTGGAATGGAGTGTCCGAAAGGAGGAATCGAACCTTATTGGATATGGTTCGATCGATGATGAGTCAAATGAGTCTTTAGATGTCTTTTTGGGGTTACGCTCTTGAGACTGCCGCATTCATACTGAACAGGATTCCATCCAAAGTGGTTCAAAAGACGCCATATGAGATGTGGATGGGGATAGGCCCCAAGTTGTCTTTTCTTAAAATTTGGGGATGTGAGACTTATGTCAAACATTAGTTTCCCGATAAACTCGGACCCAAATCTGACAAGTGCCTATTTGTGGGATATCGTAAGGAAACTAAAGGATATTACTTTTACCACCCATCAGAGAACAAAGTGTTTGTTGCTCACAATGGAGCATTCTTGGAAAGAGAGTTTGTCTCTATGAGAAGCAGTGGGAGCAAAGTACAACTCGAAGAAATTCGAGACCCACCTATAGTTGCAGAACCTATGATGGAGGAACAAACAAGCTCTCAATGAGTTGGTGAGCTTTAAACATAACAGACTCAACGTGGATCTAGTAGGATTCGTCATGAGCCCGAGAGATACGGATTTCTCATGTCTAATGATGATGATGTGACATTCATAGATGATGAACCCACGTCCTACCAAGATGCTATGAAAAGTCCCGACTCTCAGAAATGGTTAGAGGCCATGAGAGCCGGGATGCAATCCATGCAAGACAATCAAGTTTGGAACTTGATTGATCCATCCGAAGGCTTGAAGACCATCAGGTGTAAGTGGGTCTTCAAGAAGAAGACTGACGTGGATGGAAAGGTACAAACCTACAAAGCAAGGCTTGTGGCGAAAGGTTTCAAACAAGTTCATGATATTGACTATGACGAAACTTTCTCACCGGTAGCTACACTTAAATCTATCAGAATTCTATTAGCCATAGCAGCATATTATAACTATGAAATATGGCAAATGGATGTCAAAACAGCTTTCCTAAACAGAAATCTGACCGAGGACGTGCATATGATGCAACCCGAGGGTTTCGTCGATCCTAAGAATTCTGGTAAGGTTTGCAAGCTTCAAAAATCCATCTATGGATTGAAGCAAGCATCTCGAAGTTGGAACCTTCGTTTTGATGAAGTCATCAAAAGTTTTGGTTTTACCAAAAGTGAAGGTGAGTCTTGTGTTTACATGAAGTTCAGTGGGAGCACGGTAGTATTCCTGGTACATTACGTAGATGACATATTACTCATCGGAAATGACATCCCAACATTATTGAACGTCAATAATTGGTTCGGAGATAATTTCTCGATGAAAGACCTAGGAGAAGCCTCCTACGTGCTAGGAACCAGGATCTATAGAGATAGATCTAGAAGGCTTATAGGTCTGAGTCAAAGTACATACATAGACAAGGTCATGAAACGGTTCAGAATGCAAGAATCCAAGAAAGGATTTTTGCCCTTGTCACATGACGTGTCTCTCAGTAAGACACAGTGTCCTACAAGTGAGCAGGAATGAAGACGCATGACTAAGATCCCATATGCTTCAACTATAGAATATATCATGTATGCCATGATATGTAGTAGATCAGATGTGTCATACTCATCAAGCGCAACAAGCAGGTTTCAGTCTAATCCAGGTGAAAGTCACTGGATAGCTGTTAAAAGAATCCTTAAGTACTTACAAAGAACTAAGGATATGTTTCTAGTCTATGGAGGTCGGGAAGGCGAGCTCGTTGTAAAGGATTACACCGATGCAAGCTTCCAGACATACTCAGACGACTTTAGATCACAAACAGGTTATTTATTTTGCCTAAATGGAGGCACAGTGACATGGAAGAGTTCCAAGCAATGTATTATGGCAGATTCTTCAACGGAAGCATAGTATATAGCCGCTGCAGAAGCGGCTAAAGAAGCTGTTTGGATAAAGAACTTTTTCGAGGAGCTAAGAGTAGTTCCGAGCATCTCGAAACCAATGGATTTATATTGTGACAACAATGGAGCGATCGCACAAGCAAAGGAACCGAGATCTCACCAAAAGTTCAAGCACATACTGCGACGCTTTCATCTCATCAGAGAGATCATACAAAGGGGTGATGTTAAAATGTGTAGAGTACCATCGGACGACAATGTCGCCGATCTATTAACTAAACCACTCCCGCAAGCGAAACATGAGGGTCATGTTAGGTCTATGGGCGTAAGATGCTTAGAGTTGGCCTAGTGCAAGTGGGAGACTCTAGGATTAGTGCCCTAGGCCAAATGTATTTGTACTAGGAAATGGATCATGTATTAAGACATTATTATTCATTCAATAAAGGTTGTTTCTTACATATCTGTGTGTATGGGTTGTGAATGTAAATCTTATATCAACCAAGAATGTCACTTCGGGTTCACGTCATTAGAATACGTGATTCTGATAGCAGAACTGTGAACCAACGAATGATATTCTAAACTGTCCCTAGTGATATATAGGATATTTATAGAGATAGACATACTTCAGGTAAGAAGCTACATATCCACACTAGTATATTCGTAGGCTGGACGATCATGTTCTGCTGTTCATGGACATAGAGATGTCAAGCCTGGAATATAGGTACGTGTTAGAGAACACGTACTGAACTGACCACACTATGAGAATATGCATGGTATATGTCATTAGTGATTCTCACATGAATAGTGTTTTTGTTCCTACGACCTGAGGTCACCATGGATTCCTGTATGTGGAACTGCATGCTTTAATATGATCCTACGTCATCCATAATGGGATGATCATGAGGGTCATCATTAGATATGTACTGAATCATGACGAGGAATGTGAGTGACCAAGATGGGATTTGTTCCTCTCGTCATGAGGGAGATATCTCTAGGCCCCCTAATGAACTAGGACTGAAGGAAATGCATGGCCATGCTCAAAATGAATTAACATGTGTTGTTAATGTCATTTTGTATTTACTCAGTCTAATTCTTGATCAGGAAAGAGACTTTGATCAAACTCAAGGATGATATATTACCGTGCCTTGTGATCAAGACGTATATCGTAGAACAAAAGGAATAAGCAAATGTCTATTCAGATAGGTTCATGATCGCTGATCAGTTCATTTAACATGGGTAGTCATGACATCAGTCTAGAGGTTACTCATGACATACGATCTTTAGAAGATCGTTGCCAGCGTTAAAAGGTGTTGGGTTATAGACGTGCATAATGCAGAGGAAAACAAAAATTTCGTCCAAAACCAATCCGAGGATCCGTGCCTACTGGTTAAATCAAAGAAATAAATCTTAAAGATACCTTTCGGATTATGCTTAATCCGTGACACTCAAACCATGTGTGTTGTCCATGCGTCTCTAAACCGGATACCGTCCTAACTGATTTTACGTCCGTTTAGGTCGGATCGTGCGGAAGTCATCTACCGCACACACAATTAGTCTCCACCAAAACTCTTGACAAACCGTTCTCATCTTCTTAGGCCGAATAGATCACAAGCGCCGAAAGTACGAACGCCTCTACCGGTGTCCACACGAACAAACTTCTTAAAAGGGGAAGAAGAACAATATATATGCTAGTAGCTTGTTCTCCTCTTGCATAAGAAAACTCTTCTTATTTTATCTCACAAAAGATGTATATAATTCGTCTCATATAATCGCACTCTTTCATTTTTGTCATACAAAATTAGAAAGTATATTTTCTCTCTTTTGTCTCACAAAAGAGAATGAGAAATAATGAGAGAGAGAGAGAGAGAGAATGATGTGTTGTATTGTGAATTTGGAGCCCTCTATGTCCATATATAGAGGAGAAGAGTCATGTCTCTTCACACTAAAAGATGTGTATGACATTACTCATCATTATCCATATGCCATCATCTAGACTCTTCTATATTACATGATCTTTTGTGCTCATAATCTTTATATACATATATATCACATCTTATCACATAAGATGACAATATATTTTGTGACATTCTTATGCAACTCATCATATAAGTCGATAGGATTTTCTGCGCCCGTTTCAGCTTGTTCTTTGTGTGTGACCCTGTAGGTTCACTTAATGTTGGCAATAGACTTGATAGTTTATAAATCATGAGCGGACTCTAGGAAGCCATCATGACTACCCAATTTAAGTGAATATAGGTGATCCGATTTACCTAATCAACAATCACATATTTAGTCCCTTTGTCACGTGATATCTATATTGATTATAAGGCTTGCAATATTCCATCCTTATATTAATCGATTAATATTTCTTGATCCCATATTAAACTGAACAAGAACAAATGACATTAATAACTCTTATTAATTCATTTGAGTATGGCCATACATTTCTTCAGTTCAATTCATCAAGAGGCCTAAAGATATCTCTCTCATTTATGAGAGGAACAAATCCCGTCTTGATTGCACTCATCCCTCTACATGATTCATTGTATACCTAATCATAACCGTTATGACCACCCGGTTAAAGGCAGTGTTAGATTATATTAAAGTATAAAATTACTCATGTTGGGAACCGAGACAATCTCAGGTCAAAGGACTATAAATACTTTATGTTATAAGAATCGCTAATGACGTAAAACATGTATCATTATTATGGCGGTTCAGTCTAGTATATGGTCTCTAACATATACCAATGTTAATGACTTGATAACTATTTATCCATGATCAGTAAAACATAATCATCAGTCAACTAATATACTGGTGTACATTTATAGCTTGTATATAAAAATATATTTATATGTATCTGCAAGTATATTTGTCTCCACAAATATCCTATAAATGACCATGGACGATTTAGAATAGCATTGATTTGATTGATAATACACGGATCATCGATTAGGAAACGGATAAATTTTTAATTCCGTTGTGCATCTGTAATTGCGCATTTCCTTTCAGTGGTACCAGAGCCACGTGTATTGATCAATCAAATTGATTTTAGTATAACAATTATAGACCATTTAGAAGCATTGCTAAATTGTAAATTAGGGTTAGATCTGATATTGGAAAGGCGTTTCCTAAAGGATGGCAAATTAGGATTAGGGTTAGATGTTAAACCAAATTAGATTTTCATAATTACAATTACCACTGATTTGAGATTGGATCTCAAATCATGTTTTGAATTTTAAGTTCAGAAATATCTTGATTATCAGATTGAGTTTATTATCAGATTCGGTTTCAATTAATAGGATCAATTCTACCCGATTTGATTTATTGGTTTTTGATATAATTAATATGATTAATTATACCCGATCTGACAATAAATTTCGGATCTAATTAATATGATTAATTATACCCGATCTGATAATGGATTTCGGATCTAATTAATATGATAAATTAAACCCAAAATGACTATTGGTTTTGGTCTCTGATTAGCGGATTGGGTGAAAGTTTAAGGCAGCGACTGCCTCTTTCTGGGGCACTGCCCCGAAAGCCACGGAAGCCTCGCAAGGGGTGCTGCTTCTTTGAGGCAGCAGGACTGGCGTTGGGGCTCCGCCCCAGACCCTGTCAGTCAATCTCTGACGAGCGAGTTGCTGTCAATAAAAGTCCTACTTCTTCATTAATGGTTTAATTAAATAATATAAAATAATTTCATATGACTGCATGGCCTTTAGATTCTATGATGTGAATGAATGTCTTGTGATTTGGTTGTAATATGTGATGTGATGTGATGTGATGTGATGTGATGTATGTAATTTGGTTATAATTTGTGATTTGTATAATTTGGTTGTAATATGTGACGTGTAATTTGTTGTAATTAAATACGATCTTGGTACCGTCATTTGTACGTAATTTTTATTTATGCGAGTTATGATGACAGTCTACATCCAAGACATGGTGAAGGAGTTCATCGCCTCGACCAATGACATGGTGAAGGAGTTCATCACCTCAACCAATCACATGGTGAAGAAGTTCATCGCCTGGACTACTCATCCAGCACTTAGGATTATCATCATTATGTTGGCTCATAATGATCAAAGCCACCAAGCATGTCATTATTAATATTCTTTAAAAGAATTAAAAAAAAGTAAAAATCCTACAAATAAATATTAAGTCATGAAATGCCTTCCATACCTAAATCTCTCGATATTTTGATAGATCCCACATAGGTTCATTCCAAAGCTGGGTGTGTGGGAACTATCTTAAGAGGAGAGAATGCAGCAAAATGTGAAATAACATAGGTTCTGCCAAAGCTGCGTATGTTGTTGACTATTTTGTCGATGATTAGATATGGTTCGACTTAACCGAGCTATAAAGTCGAACTTGGACTCGGGGTATAAGATGGGATGGTTTACGCCGGGCAATCAAGTTAAAACTAGATGCTCATTCCATGAGAGATTAGTCAAGAGTTGCACGTGCAATTGGATTTGATCCTATCTAAATAATTAAGTCTTAGGTTGAGAGCCAAAGCTCCCTTAGGATTTGATGAAATATGGGTCTTGCTCCACTATGAAATTTCAAAGAGTTGACATTTCCGAATCAATATTTTGAGGGTTATTGATTTGAATAAAATAGTGGGAGTTACATTATATGAAGACATCTAAAACATTAAAAATCAGCCAGTATTAACAATACTTTTAAATTTTCAAATTTGTGTAGAAAAATGTCAACAAACACATCAAGTTTAACTCTGCGATCAGTCCTTAAAAAAGAAAAACTGAATGGAAAAAACTTTCTTATTGGTACCGCAGCCTGAGAATCGTTCTCAAGCAAGAGAAAAAATAGTATGTCCCTGAAAATGCTCTTCGTGAAAAATAACCTGAGGATGAAGGGGTCATGGCTAAGGCAAAGGCTGCTTATAGTTAGCACGTCAATGACTCTAACAATATTACTTGCCTTATGCTGGCCACAATGGGCTCCAAACTTCAAAAACATGTTGAAGAAATTGAGGCTTTCTCCATGATCACACAGCTCAAGAAAATGTTCCAAGTGTAGGCGCGTACTGAAAGATACAATACGCATAATGCCTTTACTAATTGTAAAATGGCTCAAGTTACATCAGTGGCTGTCGATGTTCTCAAGATGAAATGTTATATAGATTACCATGCGAAGCTTGGTGCAAACAAAAACAAAGAGATGGTTACCGATATAATTTGTCCTTAACCTAAATTTTAAACAATTTATTATGAATTATAATATGCACAACATGGAGAAGTCCATTACTGAGTTGCTCGGCATGCTTAAGCAATGAGAGACGAGTATGACGCCAAATATTGGCAATGATGTACTCATTGTTCAAAAGGGGAAGAATATGAGAAATAATTTCTAGGGAAATGGTAAGGGCAAAGGTAATAGAAAGGACAAAGGTAAGGGAAAGATGTTGCCTGAACCGAAGATTAAGAAACCAAAAGATGGTTTTTGTTTCTATTGTAACAAGCCAGGGCATTAGAAGAGAAACTACAAGGATTACTTGGAAAGTCTTAGATGAATGGTAATATGACTACATCTTCAGGTATTTTTTGTTATTGAAATTAATTTATCTACTTCTACATCTTGGGTGTATAAGATACTGAATGTGCAACTCACATTTGTAGTAATGTGAAAGGACTGCAAAGGAGTAGGAAATTAGCAAAAGGCGAAGTGGACCTATGGGTAGGAAGTGGAGTAAGAGTTGCTGCATTAGCCATAGGATCTTATAATTTATCTTTACCTTCTGGACTTGTTTTAAAACTTAATAATTATTATTTTGTACCTGCAATAAACAAGAATTTGATTTCTATTTCGAGTGTGGTGAAAAATGTTTATCAATTCATTATTAATAAAAATGAATTTATCATTCGTAAAGATAACCTTTTCTATGGGAATGTCCGCAAAATGGTCTTTATATTCTTGATGTCGAAACAGAAAGAAATGAGTCCACTTATAACATTAATACCAAATGGTTAAAATCTAATGACTCGAATCCAACATCCTTCTGACGTTATCGCTTAGGTCACGTAAATATGAAACGCATTTCTAAACTCCATCAAGATGTACTTTTAGATTCATTCGATTTTGAATTGTTCGAGACACGCGAATCATATTTATTGGGCAAAATGACAAAGACACCTTTTACCAAACAAGGCGAAAGAGTGAACGACTTATTAAAGCTCATACATTCAGATATATGCGGTCCGATGAGTAAAGAAGCTAGAGGTGGTTTTCAATACTTCATTACATTTACTGATGATTTGAGTAGATATGGGTATATATACTCAATGAAGCATAAATCAGAATCTTTTGAAAAGTTCAAAACATTCAAGAATGAAGTTGAAAACCAACTTGGTAAGAAAATCAAAGCACTTCTATCAGATCGTGGTGGCGAATATTTAAGCCAAGAATTGGTAGATCATCTTATGGATTGTGAAATTGTTTCACACTTGTCTCCACCTGGAACACCTCAAAGGAATAGTGTATTCGAGAGGAGAAATTGAACCTTACTAGATACGGTTCGATATATGTTGAGTTGAACGGATCTTCCAACTTCCTTTTGGGGTTATGCTCTTGAAACAACTGCATTCATACTGAACAGAATTTCATCAAAATCTGTTCAAAAGATGCCATATGAATGTTATCTTAAAGACACTAAAGGACATTGCTTTTACAACCCATCCAAAAATAAAGTGTTTGTTTCTCCGAATGGAGTCTTCTTGGTGAAGGACTTCATTTCCAAAAGAGTGAGTGGAAGTGCAGTCCAGCTCGAAGAAGTTCGAGACTCACAAATTAATGCAGAACTGATGATGGAACAAGAATTAGATTCATCAACAATTAATGAATCTGAAAATTTAACACAAGTACCTCTTCGTAGATCTGTTAGGGATCGTCGAGAGCCACAGAGATATGAATATCTCATGACTCCCCTCATAAATGATGATTTATGAGCCCACATTCCTGTCAAGAGGCTATGTCGAGTCCAGATTCTCAAAAATGGGAAGAAGCAATGAAAACCGAGATGCAATCCATGTATTATAATTAAGTTTGGAACTGGATTGATCCACCAAATGGGTTTCAAATAGAAAACTGACATGGATGGAAATGTGCATACTTAAAGCACGGCTCGTGACAAAAGGCTTTAGACAAATCCATGGTATTGACTATGACGAAACTTTCTCACCAGTTGTCATGCTTAAATTAATGAGAATTTTACTTACCATAGCTACATATTATGACTATGAAATATGGCAAATGGATGTCAAAACAGTATTTCTCAATGGAAACTTAACCGAGAATGTATGCATGATACAAGCCAAGGGTTTTGTCGAACCAAATAATTCTGGAAAAGATTGCAAGCTTAAGAAATCCATTTATGGATTAAAGTAAGCATCTCGTAGTCATTTTGATGAAGTATCAGAGATTTTGGTTTCATCAAAACTGAAGAAGAACCTTGTGTTTACAAAAAGGTCAGTGGGAGCCTTGCTCACTGGAAATGATATTCCCATGCTCTTGAGCGTCAAGACATATTTAGAGAATAATTTCTCAACGAAAGACCTAGGAGAAGCTGCCTTTATAGTAGGCATCAAGATTTATAGAGATAGATCTAAAATGCTAATAGGTCTGAGTCAAAGTACATACATTGACAAGATACTGAAACGGTTCAGTATGGAAGATTCCAAGAGAGGATTTCTTCTGATACATCTCAGAAAATCTCAATGTCCAACAACACGAGATGAACGGAAACGGATGAGTAAGATTTCGGCAATTGGATCTATCATGTATGCCATGATAAGTACTCGACCGGACGTAGCACAAACATTAAGTCTAACACGTAGTTATCAGTCAGATCCCGGAGAAAGTCACTAGATGGTTGTTAAAACATTCTCAAGAATTTGAGAAGGACAAAGGATTTATTCTTGGTCTGTGGAGGACTGGACAATGAGCTGGATGTAACAGGTTACACCGATGCGAGCTTCCAAAACTAACATAGACAATTATAGATCGCAAAGTGGCTATGTGTTTTGTCTAAATTGAGGAGAAGTAGTTTGAAAAAGTTCTAAACTATAAAACTGTGGCGGATTCTAGCATAGAGGCGGAGTACATAGCAGCTTCAGAAGCAGCTAAGGAAGCTGTTTGGATAAAGAAGTTCGTGATGGAACTAGGAGTAGTCCTGAGTATCTTGGACCTTATGGTTATCTATTGTGACAGTAATAGCAATTGCACAATCAAAGGAACCAATATCACATGACAAAACCAAGCATATACTTTGGCGTTTTCATTTGATCCGAGAGATCATTGAGAGAAGAGACGTGAAAGTGTGTAACATACCTAGCGATGATAATGTGGTTGATCCGTCTACTAAGCCACTTCTGGAAGCAAAACATGAGGGTTATGTTAGGTCAATGTGTCTGAGGTACCTAGAGGAACACTCAGTATGTATTACTTAGTTCGGCCTAGTTCAAGTGGGAGACTGAAAGTAATAATGTCCTAGACCAAACTGTTTTGTCGTGTGGGAAACAAATTATGTTTAGACATTATATTTTTGTATTAGATATTTTATCTCATAAAGTTTTTCTTATAATAATTGTGCGTAAAGATTGTTAGATTATTAATTAACCATGAATATGTAAGTCCGTCATACGTCATGAGAATATATGATTTTGATAGTAAACCCGTAAAGCAAAGTGAATACAATTCTAAATTATACCTAGTCATATATGAGATGTTTGTAAGACAAACATATTTGAAAATCTCAAATCATATTTATATATATATACTAGTATGTTAGTTGGATGATGATCACATTTTACTGATCATGGATATTGGATATCAATTCATTAACATAAATATATATTGGAGAACATATATTGGATCGACCCACTATGAGAATACACATGGTATATGTCATTAGTGTTTTCGCAGGCTGGATGATCATGTTCTGCTGATCATGGACATAGAGATGTCAAGCCTAGAATATAGGTACGTGTTAGAGAACACGTACTGGCTGACCACACTATGAGAATATGCATGGTATATGTCATTAGTGATTCTCATATGAATAGTGTGCTTGTTCCTACGACCTGAGGTCACCATGGAGTCCTGTATGTGGAACTACATGCTTTAATATGATCCTACGTCATCCGCAATGGGATGATCACAAGGTCATTAGGTATGCACTGAATCATGACGAGGAATGTCAGTGACCAAGATGGGATTTGTTCCTCTCGTCATGAGGGAAATGCATGGCCATGCTCAAAATGGATTAACATATGTTGTTAATGTCATTTTGTATTTACTCAGTCTAATTCTCGATCAGGAAAGAGACTTTGATCAAACTCAAGGATGACATATTACCGTGCCTTGTGATCAAGACGTATATCGTAGAACAAAAGGAATAAGCAAATGTCTATTCAGATAGGTTTATGATCGCTGATCAGTTCATTTAACATAGGTAGTCATGACATCAGTCTAGAGGTTACTCATGACTTACGACCTTTAGAAGATCGTTGTCAGCGTTAAATGGAACCTACACGGTCACACAATGAACTCCATTCGTAGGGGATGAATATGCCTCAAAAACAGTTATACATATGTTTTATAAATTGGTGAATGAAATAATCAATTATTGGATAATTGATTGAACAAAACAGTACAATTTCGTTGGCAACGGAATAGTTCCGTTCCTAATGGAATATATATGGAAACTGTAATAACCTTAGCTGCCAAGTATTTTGTTATGGAAATACCTATTCTGTTGGCAACGAAATAGTTCCATTGGCAACAGAAAAGGCACCGATTAAGGTTTTTAGTTATGGTAACTGAGCAATTGTTCGCCTCTCTCTCTAGTATAAATATAAGGGCATAGTCTCTCTATTCGACACATAACTTAGAAGCCTCAGAGGCCGTCTAATACACAGAAAAGAGAGAGAAACTTTTGAGAGATATTCGGAAAGTATTTCTGGACTTGTCTAGCCAAGTCCGGTTATTCCGTACGTCTGAAGTTCGCGTGGATACAAGTAGAGGTTCTCTATCTTGAGAACTAGCGAGCGATCTATCCTTAACACTTTATAGTTTTACTATCAAAGTCATGCACTTTGAAGACATAAAGCTGAATTGCATATTCATGGTCTATTTTAATTATATTAAAATAACCTATACGCACATATTATATGAAATATCTTTGAATAAATATTATGTTTGTTATTACAATCCATCATCTAGGTCATAAACACTTTGACCTAGGGCATAACACCATCAAATGGAACCTACACGGTCAGAACTCCATTCGTACGGGATGAATATGCCTCAAAAACAGTTATAGATATGATGTATAAATGGGTGAACGAAATAATGAAAATAAATCTTATTTATACCTCAGATTCGGCTAATCCGGAATGTAGGGCTTCGCATTTCATCCCCAAATGATCTCCATGTGTCTTTTGCGGATCTGATCATGAAAGGTGCTACGACTCTAGCACCGCCCTTTATACATACCCACACGCGATTGACTCGTTGACGGAGAAACCAAGATTACTAGATCCAGTTTCTCTTTCTCTCTTTCTCAAAAGTAAGCTAGGATTATCAGAATGTTCTGACCTAATTAGACAAACCCTTCATCTATTTATAGCATCTCATGCTTACATCTCTTCACCTTCCTATTGATTTTTTGTGTCCAACCGAGTTAGTTCTCTTTGTGTGTGACCATATAGGTTCATTTAATATTGGAAATAAACTTCAAGTTTATAAATCATAAGTAGACTCTAGTATGACGTTATGATTATCCAAATTAAAGGAATGATACGTGATCATAACCTATATATCAATTTAATAAACAATATTTATATTAAACATACGGCATGGTTTTATGTCATCCTTATTATAATCAATTCTCTTTCTTGAATTATAATTAGACTAAATAAATTAAAAGATGTTAACAACACATGCTAATTCTTTCGTACATGGCCATGTGTTTTTCTTCAAACTCAATTTATCAGGGGGCTCTGAGATATCTCACTCGCATCCGAGAGTAACAAATTTTATCTTGATCATTAACATTCCAACTCAAAGTTTACTAAATACCCGATCGTAGCTTTTATAATTATCCGGTTAAAGATAACGTTCGACTATGTCAAAGTATAAAGATATACATGCAAGAATCTATAATGATCTCAAATCATAGGACTACCCATACATCAGATGTTGAGGAAACACTAATGAAATATACCATGTATATTCTCATAGTGGGTCGATCCAATATATGTTCTCCAACATATATTTATGTTAATGAATTGATATCCAATATCCTTGATCAGTAAAATGTGATCATCATCCAACTAACATACTAGTATATATATATATATATATATATATATATATATATATATATATGATTTGAGATTTTCAAATATGTTTGTCTTACAAACATCTCATATATAACTATGGATAATTTAGAATTGTATTCACTTTGCTTTACAATTTTACTATCAGAATGACATATTCTGATGACGTATAACGGACGTACATATTCATGGTTAATTAATAATCTAACAATCTTTACGCAAAATTATTATATGAAAAAGTTTATGAGATAAACTATTTAATACAAAAATATAATGTATGATACATAATCCGTTTCCTACACGGCAAAACAGTTTGGCCTAGGGTAATATTACTTTCAACAGGGAGTCAATGGACTTATTATACAACATATAAAGGTTATTTTCTAAGTGAACATTTCAAATAGAAAAATTATCCCTTTTGCATAGGAGAATTTTTTTATTCCGAATAATAAATTTTACAACCATTTTAACGCTAATATAGAAATAACATTTATTTCATTATAATTCCACAATGGAAAAGTCAAAAAAATCCTAGAGCTAATTTAGCTACTCATGCTTCATTCCACACTCGTAGTCGACTTCTCCTCTAACTAATCTTCTACTTCTGAGTAATATCCTGCACATTCAAAATGTGAGAATTATAGTGGATATTGAATATCCACATAGAGAATTAGGAAGAGGAATACCTGAAATGATAGCCATTGATTCTTATTCATGACGTGTCTTACATCATTCTCTCCAGTGATCACGCATAAGATTCCTGAGATTTAGGAAGCACTTTGCCTTCACTCGTGACCAGCTCTCCCATTCGGCTTGTCTTCTTGACTCCCTTTCCCTTTCAATCCGGAGGGCATCAATGACAACCTTTTTCTCTACGTCATTCTCCACCTATTTAAGTATCTTATTCAATTCCGTGAGTATCGTCTCCATCCGACGCTCATGATATTCATTAATGAACAAATCAAAGCTCGGAGGAAGCGATATAAGAATCAAGTTTACTGCAAATTCCCTTGGAATATGCAAATCAAGTCTCACTAAGTAATCAAAGTGGCTTCTCATCTTGGATACATGAGTGTCCACAGAGGAACCTTGAGCAATCTTGCTCGTGATTAATAACTTGGTGACCTTGTAGCGCTGAATTCTAACCTGCTTTCGGAATATTTCCTTAAACGCATTGATCATATCATAGGCATCCATAAAATCTATTTGCTTCTGAAGCTTAGGTTTCATTCTTCCTAACATCATCCAAGCTACTTCATCAGAGTCATCAATACACTTATGATAAATGTCTCGATCAACTCTAGAAGCGGTCGAAGGCGATGGATTTGGGATGGGTGTCCCATGAACATACAACTTTCCTTCACTCTTGAGAACAATTCTCAGAGTCCTGAACCATTTAGGGAAGTTTGTGCCATCGAGCTTATTCTTCTCAAGGCAAGTCCAAAAATCGCGAACTCATTCTACAAATTTAATATGCAATGTAAAGTCTATTATTTAAAATTAGAATTATTCTAATTTTGGTTCATATATTATACTCCCACTATTTTCTTCAAATCAATCACCTTGAGTAGTATTGATTCGGAAACTGTCAACTGAGTGAAGTTTCATAATGAGTCAAGATCCGTATTTTATTAAGTATTAAGTGTGCTTTGACGCAACCCTAAATACTCAACTATTAGGTAGGAACCCTTTTCAATTGCATCATATAAAACTCTTGCCGTTTATGGGATCAGCATCATATGCCTAGTGAATTATCCCATCTTGTGCCATGAGCCCAAGTTCGACTTGCTTGCTCAGTTAAGTTTAACCATGTATGAGTATCGGCAAAATAGAATCCAGCACACTCAGCTTTGCATGACCCATGTTAGACGCTCTGCATACCCTCATTTCCAAAAACAATCCCCCAGATGCTCAGCTTTGGCATGACCCACATGGAAGATTGTTTAAGTACCGAGGAATTGATTGTGTTATGCCCTAGGCCAAAGTGTTTGTGACCTAGGTTTACGAATTGAATTAAGAAACAATATATTTATTCTAAGATATTTCATATAATATATGCGTATAGGTTATTTTAATATAATTAAATAGACCACAAATATGCAATTCAGCTTTATGTCATCAACGTGCGTGACTTTAATAGTAAAAGTATAAAGTGTCATGAATGCTATTATGAATCGTCCCTGGTCATTATTAGGATATTTACGGGGACAAATATACCTGCGGGGACAAATAAATATATATTTGTAGACAAGCTATAAATATACGCCAGTATGTTAGTTGACTGATGATCATGTTTTACTGATCATGGATAAAGAGTTATCAAGTCATTAAAGTAGGTATATGTTAGAGACCATATAATGGACAGGCCTTCCATAAGAATGCTACATGTTTTACGTCATTAGCGATTCTTGTAACATAAAGTATTTATAGTCCTTTGACCTGAGGTTGTCTCAGTTCCCAACATGAGGAGTTATATATTTAACATAATCTAACATTGTCTTTAACCGGGTAGTCATAATGGTTATGATTATGTATATAATGAATCATGTTTAGGGATGAGTGCAATCAAGAAGGGATTTGTTCCTCTCATAAATGAGAGGGATATCTTTAGGCCTCTTGATGAATTGAATTGAACAAATCCATGGCCATGGTCAAATGAATTAATAAGAGGTATTAATGTAATTTGTTTTGTTCAGTTTAATTCAGGATCAATAACTATTAATTTATTAATATAAGGATGACATTTTACATGCCTTATGATCGATATAGATATCGTATGACAAAGGGACTAAATACGTGATTGTTGATTAGGTAAATCAGATCACCGATATGCACTTAATTTGGGTAGTCATGATGGCTTGCTAAAGTCTGCTCACGATTTATGGACTGTCAAATCTATTACCAACATTAAGAGAACCTACAGGGTTACACACAAAGAAAAAACTGAAACGGGCGCAGAAAAACCTAGCGACTTATATGATGAGTTGTATAGGAATGTCACAAAAGATATTGTCATCTTATGTGACAAGATGTTATATATATGTATATATAGACTATGGACATAAAAGATCAAATTATCTAGAAGAGTCGAGATGATTTTATATGAATAAAGATGGATGATGTCATACACGTCTCTTGGTGTGAAGAGACATCCTCCTCACCTCTATATAAGGATATAGAGGGGTCTAAAATCCTGCAACATATCATTCTCTCTCTCTCTCTCTCTCTCTCTCTCTCTCTCACACAATTACTTATTCTATATTCTGTGACAAAATGGAGAAAATATCATATCTCTTTTGTATGACAAAATAATGAATGGATGTCTTTATTTTGTATGACAAAATAATGAAAGGGTGCTTTTGTTTTGTATAACAAAAAGAAATGACATGATATTATTTGGGAGGAATTATACATCTTTTGTGAGATAAAATAAGAAGAAAAAGAGTTTTCTTGTGCAAGAGAAGAACGTGCGTACTAACATATTCTTGCCCGATTCATGAAGTTTGTTCATGTGGATACCGATAGAGGCGTTCGTCCTTTCAATGCTTATGATCTGTTCGGCCTAAGAAGATGATAACGGGTTGTTGAGAGTTTTGGTGGAGATGAGTTGTGTGTGATCAGTGACTTGCTCACGATCTAACCTAGACGGCCTTGATGGATGGGAAATCGTTAGGACGGTAACCGGTTTAAAAGCGCTTGGACAACACACATGGTTTGAGTGTCGCAGATTAAGCGTAATCCGAAAGGTACTTTTAAAGGATTATTTCTTTGATTTAACCGATACGCACAGATCCCTGGATTGGTTTTGGACAAAATTTTTATTTTCCGCTGCATTATGCACGTTCGAAACCCTAAAGGGCTTCAGTGACATGGAGGGCACTTCCTTATTTAATATTCTGAAGGATTTTATTTAGATTTATAAATATAAACATCATAAAAACAAGTTAAATATAGTATGAGCCTATCCCTGACAAGTGATCATGAGGTTTCTAGTCCTAGATCTATCTCCATATTGTTGTTGTAATCTTCGGCGAATCCTTCATTGTATGTGTACGAATATCCAATGCCATCTTCTGAAGATTGCCCCAAGATCCTCATCTTGCCTCGTAGTCTAGATATAATATCTATCCTAATAATAACCTATTGCTAGAAAAGTAATTTACAACTTCAGACAACTCAATGGTTGACATAGATATTAAATAAAATTATAAGCATTCACACATAATATTACACCACAGAACAATCACAGATCTAAGTCTCATACCATATTTTATATTCAAATTCTTGTATAATAAAAATTAGGGTTTCGGCAAAAATTAGCCTCATTCCATTCGGAACGGAACCATTCCGTTCTGAACCAAATCAGAACTGAAAATCTCTGACAGAAATTCTGTCTAATCCGTTCTAAATGGAATTATTCCATTCAGGCAGGAATAATGTTGAACATTTTGTTTCCTTTTGTTTTAGTTCTGTTTTCAAAACAGATTCCAAAAAACTATTTTTTCGAAACTCTAGGAAATCATAATATCCAATATTATATTCCAAGAAACTATTTTCGTGATGTTTTGAAATAACATTTTCAAAACCCTAAAATTTGTTATATTAGAATTTACGAAATTTTAAATATAATCGACGATTATTTCCCAAACGAATACTTTGATACCACTATTGGAAAACCTGTAACCATGTACGTTACATACGCTGCTGAACCTAATGGTTCAACCCTCCCTAGGATCATTGGTAAGGAAATAAAAGTACGAGATTACGTAATTAAAATTTATACCTCGGATCTTCCTGATCTCGGGGATTGCAGCGGATGTAGGTCTGAACAAGCTACGTCTCGCTTCCTTTTGCTTTTTCTCCTAAAGCTCGACTCGGCAAATCTCCTTGCTTCTCCTAGGGATGAAGAACAATCGCTCGCTAATCTCTAAAGTAGGAGATCTCTACTTGTATCCACGTGAACTTCAGACAAACGGAATAACCAGACTCGGCTAGACGAGTCCGGAAATACTTTCTGAAATTATCTCACAAAACTCTCTCTCTATTTATGTATTACGACGGCCTCTAAGGCTTGAGAATTGTCTATAAAATAGAGGAGGACTGCCCCGCTATTTATACTAGAGAGGGAGACGAATGATTACTCAGTTACCACGATTGAAAACCTAATTTCCTGTGCATATTCCTTTCAGAACGGAAACCTTCCATTCAGAACAAAATATAGTTTCGAAAACTGTGGAAACCTAAGTACCAAGAAACTGGCACCTTCCGTTCAGAACGGAACAACTTCCATTCAGAACGGAAGTGTGCTATTTTGCACTATCAATCATCTAATGATTGATTATTTCGTTTACCAATTTATACATCATATGTATAACTATTTTGAGGTAATTTCATCCCATATAAAAGGAGTTCATTTTGTGACCATGTAGGTTCAATTTAACCCTGATAAACGATATTTTAAAGATCGTAAGTCATGAATAACCCCTAGACTGATGTCATGACTACCATGTTAAATGAAATGATCAACGATTATAAACCTATCTGAATAGACATTTACTTATTCCTTTTGTTCTATAAAATTTGTCATTCTTTAGTTTGATAAAGTCTATTTTCTAATCGAGAATTAGACTGAATATAACACACCGTTACTTTTTCATTTATTGCATTAGTTGCATTTTGGTCATTTTATAAATGTTGCATTCATTTATTTTTAGACGCTATATTATTATTTTATATTATTTATTTTGAAATATGAATATAGAAACTGATTTTTATAAAAATGGAGTTTCTTACAAAAAGCTATACTAATACAACTTTTACTAAGTTCTATTTGTCTAATTTATGCATAAGTGAAATTAATTTTGGTTACCCTTCAATTCTGCCGTAATTTCCATAATTAAGTCGGTATTATTCTCCTATTAATTCTGATATTCTTCCCATCAAATAATGGATTTATTTCCTTAAACAATTCTCATCAAGGTGTAAATTTTGTTTCCTCAAATATTTGTTTCTGCATAAACGACAATGCAAAACAAGGCTGCAGATGATCTGTAAAATCCAAATCAATTACCCTATTATTTATACAACCCTTTGTCCCTCTTTTCTTGGTTTCCACGCCGCCTTTCCTCTTCCCCTTTTTCTTTGTTTTGTGCGTGTGTGAGGCAACAAGAAAAGAGAAGAACCAATCTAACCTGGTCACGTGTCCAAGTATTCCTTTGCTTCAGATATTCGTCCTTCTACGCAGTTAAATTTCTGCAACTCTATTTCATCTAGATTCAATTTAGATTATTTTATTTAACAAATAATTGCATGATTTTCATATCAATCATATTTAATAAATAATATTCAGTATAACTATTAATTTTTTTAATTTTTGGTTATGTAAATTCATGGTTTATTGCATGAAGTTATTTATGAAAGTCTCATTATAAAATTGCATACTAAAATTTAAGTTGGTTAAATTCGTAATTATATCTTTCATTTTAATAAACTTATAGTATTATGTAGATCCATATATGTCACATGATAAATACTTTTGATTTGGGGTATTATGTTATATTATGAGTTGGAATTTTACATATTGGTTTGGGTGCAAATTGGAGATAGATAACAGACTTTTTGAAGTTTATAGATGTAGAAGCTGAATTTGGTTTGGAAAATCGAGATCTGGTTTTGGTCAGCAAATATGAGATTTGAGCTCCTGGTTCGGATCCGACCAGATCCAGGTTTTGGTAAACCGAGAAATAAAATCTTTAATCTTATTTTCTTAATATCTTTTAAACCGTAAATCTTTTTTTAACAAATAAATAATCAATTTTCATTGTTTTGACATGAAGAATCCATTGGTACTACTTATTTCATCTTTTGACCTTTAAATATTTCTGCATATGCATTCATGGCATATAGGATTGTGTCTTAGTGTATTCTCGGTTATTGGTGCATATTCAAGATAGTAATTAGTTTATTTTATTAAAGTTACTGGCACCTTAGAGGATGATCTGGAAGAAGACGCTTATGTTGATGAGGAAATGGTAGTTTTAGCACCAAAGAAGTGAATTGACAAATTGTTAGTTGATAGCTTTATCAGGTAAGGAAATTTAATTTGCTCTCTTATAGTTCCGCTTTGACTTTCGAAATATAATTCACAAATTTAGCCCAATTTGATATTCCTTTTGGATGATTGAACATGAGAATCTCGTAGTGGGAATGCGACTATATTTTTATATTTTAGGGACTATGTAGCCCGAAATAAATATTATAATTATTTTAGAAATGTTTACGGCGGGATTTGGGAAAAGAATATTTTAGTTAATTAAAATAAGAAAAGGAGAAGGGAAGACTAGATCTGGACCGTAACCTGAGTGGTATCTTAGGAGCCGTAAATAGTGCGAAAGGACCTACCCCAGACAGTAATTCTGGGACCCCGTTCGGGTCTAAATGATCAGATGTGCACAACTGTTAGACCTACCCGAGACAGTAATTTTGGGAATCCGAATGGATAATAAATGAAAAGAAGAAAGTGAAATTATTAAATGAAATGTACAGTTGACAAGATATTTTAAACAGAGTTTGGGGTTTATGGAAGTTCTTATTACGAGATTCAAGAAGTTAGTATGAATTTCTAGCTTCGTTTTACCTATTGGAGACTGGGCTTTGTTTTGTTCTTTCTTGATCGAGAATTAGGCTGAATAAATTAAAAATGATATTAACAATACATGTTAATCCATTTTGAGCAGGACGATGTATTTCCTTCAGTCCTAGTTCATCAGGGGGCCATAAATATCTCCTTGGTGGCGAAGGGAACAAATCCTATCTTGGTCACTCACATTTCTCGTCATGATTCAGCGCATACCTAACGATGACCCTAATAATCATCCCATTAAGAATGACGTATGATCATGTTAAAATATGTAGTTTTACATACATGAATCCATGGGAACCTCAGTTCGTAGGAACAACCACATTATTCATATGGGAATCACTAATAATATGAACCATGCATATTATCATAGTGTGGTCTGTCCAGTATGTGCTCTCTAACACGTACCTATATTTCAGACTTGACATCTCTATATCCATGATTAGCAGAACATGATCATCCAGTCTGCAAATATACTAGTGTGGATATATAGCTTTCTTACTTGAAGTATGTTTATCTCTATAAACATCATATATATCACTAGAGACAATTTAGAATGTCACTCCTTGATTTACAAGTCAGAATTACATATTCTGATGACGTAAACCCGGAGTGTCATTCATGATTGATCTAATATATATATATATATATATATATATATATATATATATATATATATATATGGAGATGCTAAAAAACATACGTATGTTCGAACATACATTTTTTTAAAATACATGTAAAGTGGTTATAATAAGTAAAAATTCAAATTTCAACTGTATGGATGTAATACATATGTTATGAATATATTGTGGATTAATTTTCACAGCAATCAGAATAATATACCGTAGCCATCATGTATCATCAAACTATTATTCCGATATATGTTTTGAAAAGTGCTGCATATTTTTGATGATATATGATGGCAATGATATAATATTCTGATTTTTGTAAAAATTAATCTTCAACATATTCATAACATATATATTACATCCGTACGGTTGAAATTTTTATTTTTACTTTTTTAATACTTATTTTGAGTATAGCAAAAAAATGTATATTATGCATACGTATGTTTTTTAGCCACATATATATATATATATATATGGGGCTGACAAAACCTGTACTGATACGGCCAGACATTGCTGGTATTTCATAGGGGTATGTACTATGGTTTCATATGTGGCAGGTACACTTTGGTTTTGTTGCAGGTACAGTATTAAATTTATGTGTGGAATTTAATGATTTTATTAATATTTAACTCAATTTCTATTTTCTCAAAATGCCTTTTGACTTTTAAAAAAAATTAGGATCTTTTGTGCCAATTATTAGAAAGAAGATGAAACTTGTCAGGTGGATATTGGATATTGAGAAAGCCGGATTTCTAAACAGCTAGAAGGGTTTCAATTGGAACAGTTATTTTGGCAATGCAAATTGTTTTTCATTTATTGTATGTTCTTTTGTCTAGATTCAAAATTAATATTTTTTTTATTTGTCTTTACAAGAATCAAAAAATGTATTTATCATATATGAAGAAACAAAAATATTAATTACTAATTTGTAGTACTTTTGATAATTTTATTTTAATTTTTGCAGATTTGATCCTTTGCATGCATAGCTTGCAAATGGTGATGGAAGATGAGAAATCTACAACTTTTGTGTTACTTTATATATTTTTTTGAATTTTGGTTTGTAATAAATATGTTTCTTGTTTAAGATATAGTATGAAAAGTATGTGACATGCATCAAATTGTACTTTTTTGAACAGTTATTTTTGGATGTCCATATTTTATACGCATTAGAAACTATCTCATTAAAAATCTTGCCAAGAAAAATCTGATGGGATAAAAACCGTAGCAAGGGAAAAAATCGTGTAGCGCGTATTATTTCTCCAACTCATGTGTACAAATATATCTAAATTGATGTAATCCAATCTTGTGCCTTAATTGCCTGAAAGTTTTAGTTGGTAATGACTTGGTGAAGAAATCTGCAAAATTATTACTTAAGCAAATTTGATGGATATCAATTTCACCACTCTTCTAGAGCTCATGTGTGGAGAAGAACTTTGGAATGTTTTGTTCTATTTCCCCCTTTTATCTGGGCAATACATGCAGCATTATTTTCGTATATCACTATTGGACTCTCTTTGATTGTTTTAATACTACACAATTCTTGAATATGTTGAATCACTAACCTCAGTCATGCACACTCTCTACTTGCCTCATGAAGTGATATGATTTCAGAATGATATGATGATATGGCTACCAAGGTTTGCTTGGTTGAGATCCAGGATATGGCAGTATTATCATATGTGAATAAATACCATATTTGAGACCGGGCTTTATATGGATCTAACATATATCCAGCATCTGTATATTCAAATAATTTGAATTTGAGGTCTTTAGATATAATAATCCCATATCCGTTGTTCCTCAAAAATAACAAAATATGTGTTTAATATATCAAGCCTGGCATTACTAGCTAGGTACATTAATGCACCAATTGCTCTTAAATATGGTATTTCTTGGTCAAGAATTTCTCTTAAAACAATCAAAGGGAGTCCAATAGTGATATACGAAGATAATGCTGCATGTATTAGCGCAGAACTATATCTCACTAACAAATTTACAGAGAATGATATATCAGGCCTGGCATTATTAGCTAGGTACATTAATGCACCAATTGCTCTTAAATATGGTACTTCCTGGTCAAGAATTTCTTCATTATCTTCTTTTGGATGAAAACAATCTTTCTTTACATCAAGGGATCGAACAACCAGTAGTGAGCTTAATGGATGTGATTTATCCATATTAAATTATTTCAAGATTTTATTCACATAATTAGATTGATGAACAAATATGCCATTTTTAAATGCTCAATTTGTAGTCCAAGACAAAATATTATTTTCCAAGATCTTTCATTTCAAATTCTCTTTTTAAATATGCAGCAGTATTTTCAAGCTCTTTAGGAGTTCTAATGATATTTAAATCATCGATATATACTATAGTAATAACAAATCCAGAGTTTGATCTCTTAATAAAAATACATGAACTAATGAGATTATTTTCATATCCTTCTTTTGTAAAATATTCACTTAGACGGTTATATCACATCCTTCTGGATTGTTTCAATCCATACAAGGACTTTTTCAATTTTATGGAATACATTCCACGAGGCCTTATGCTACATGCTTCAGATATTTTTAGTCTTTCGGGGACTTTCATATAAATTTATCATGCATTACAAGTACAACTCATCTATTCATAAGATAAATATTATATTAACAATTAACTAAGTAATTAAAACACAAATAGTGGGGAGACCTTTTAAGGAGTTAAAAGAGTCTATAAGACCATTGGAGGATTTCAAGAGACTAATATTATGGACATTCGTATCATACAATATTTCATAATAAAAATTTGGCCTCAGAAATTCGCCTTGAATATCCATTTTATTTCATACGCATCAGAAATTCGCCTCATTACAAATTTGGCCTAGAAAAAATCCAATGGGACAAAACCTTAGCCAAGGAAAAAAAATGCATGCGTATTTTTAAGACCCCACATTATTCCATATTTTAAAATATGCCTCATTAAAACCTTCATAGGTAAAAACCCTATGGGTAAAAATCCTAATGAAGGAAAAGGAGTACAATATTTTCCCTTTTAATAAATTATTATTCTTTTGGAACTCTTCAGGAGTTTACATAATATTTATATCATCAATAAGTAGCAACAACTAAATATTGTAAATTATAAAAATATATACATAATTTTGATCAATTACATAACATTATTATAGCACTTTACCACATAACCACATATATTGCATTTATTCATACAAATATCTTTGTAATTTATTATAATATATCTCTTGAGATTGCTTCAGACATTTAAGTCCTTCAGGCATTTTCATTAATCTACTGCAATCAAATGAGCTATATAAATAATTTGCTATTAAGTTATTGAGTCCTTCAGGGACCATAAAACTAGAAATGTAATTATATCTTACAATTTTATTTCTCTCATTAAGTGTTCTTATGAACACCCTCTTATAGGTAACAGTTGTACAACATATACGTTTGGACTACAGGTCCATAACTTTTTATTTCACTAGTGAATAAAATGATGTCCTAATCACACATTTCTATTATGGACACTTGTTTGAGGACCTAATTCACAAATTAATGATGAATTTCATTGGCATTTACTTTCTTACGTGGTCTACAATATTCTAAACATATTTATGAAAAAATTTATTGTTTCACAACTCTAATCTTGTTATTGATTAATTTTTTTTCTTATGAGATATTTATCTTTAGACCCTAATGATCTATGAATGCTTCAAGCATGCTTTTTATTCATTTTCTATATACTTAATTGTTGATGACCCTTCTAGGATATCAATATGAGCTAAAACATTGCCAGCATGACTTAATCACCTTTAGTGAATCAACAAAATGCACTTAGCAACTGGTCTCATATATGTCGTAAATGAATAATAATCTTTTGAACTTCTAGTTCATTAAAAAAATTGAGCTGTGAATACACTTCAAGTCAAAGCTTCAAACCCAACATATATGCCAAGCCTTATTTCATAACTTATCTTGATTTGTTTTAATTGTGCTACTGGCACATATATCTCACATCTAAAAATATTAAGATATACAAATTAAAATGTATATCGGGGAGTACTTTTCATATAGTTGATATCAATATGATTAAAGCTACAACAAATATTATCTTATGTATTAAGCAGTCATGTTAAACTATACAAAATGCTATTCATCTTTCTGAACTACTCAATCAATTTATAGTACAACATTGTTATTTAATTTAATGTACTTCTGGTTCATTATTATAGCATAAACATTGATATTTGAATTAATGTAGGTTTGGTTCATTATTGAAGCATGGATATTTACATTTAAATTGATGAACTTCTGGTTCATTATTGTAGCATATAAGTATTATCATTTAAATAACTTCTGGTTCAATATTATAAAAACATTTTCATTTGAACTAATGAATTTATGGATTTTTTTGTTGATCTTTAATTGTACTATTGTACTAGTACTTGTATAGTACAAGTTATTGGTCAAAGAAGAGAAACTTTAATTTAATTTTACATGATATTATATTTTCGGATGGTGTTCTCCAGGATCATAAATGTCACCTCAAATCAAAATGAATGCACTTTAAAAATGCTCAGGCCCAATCTATAACGTAGAAGCATAAATATGCTTAAATCAGTAAACTTCTGGTTTTACTAATAACTTCATTTCAATTAGACAAAATTAAACATAATAAACAAAATTAAATTAAACAAAATAAGAGAGAAAAATAAAGATATATATAAGTAGAAAACTTCAGGCTTCTAATACTATTTTCTGAAATATTCCTCAAAATTCAAAAATATACATTCATTCATAGTCTATAAATAATATCTACTATAATTGATATTTTGTTAACTTAATAAATTCCTTCGAAACTAAAAAGAAACTAATGAATAATTCATAAATTAGTGTTGTCCCCTTTTCTAGGCTTATACTAGCTCTTCTGGAGCCTACAGTTCATTCACATAAATTGTGTTTAATCTTGTCTTGTTCATATATAATAAGATGAGAGGAATTTCATATTCAAGTTCATTTATGATTTTACAACTTCAGATTGTGTAATAAGTCTCAAATTTATTTATAACTTAACAACTTCAGATTGATTAATAATTTCTTACAACTTTTGCTTGATTAAAAGTTTCAACTTCAGGTTGATTGATACTTTTGCAACTTCTGGTTAATTTATAATTCTTCAATTTCAGGTTATCAATAAGAATAAACTTCAAACTTCGTGTGCATCAAGAAACTGAATTGTAACTGCAGGTGAATAAATAAATAAAAATAAATGTGCATAAAAATAAGTATACAACAAAGTAAATGTGTATAAAATAAATGTGCATACAAATAAAGATAAATACTTGCGACTTCTGGTGAATAGAAAAATAATTTAAACGAGCAACTTCTGGTGCGTAAATAAAAATAAACATGCAATTTCTGGTTACGAAAATAAAAATAATTAAACAAACAATTTCTGGTACATAAATAAAAATAAACATGCAATTTCTCGTTACAAAAATAAAAATAACTAAACAACCAACTTCTGATGTGTAAATAAAAAAAAAATAAACATGCAACTTCTGATTGCAAAAATAAAAATAATAAAACAAGCAACTTCTGGTGAATATGCAATTTCACGCTCACGTTACGTAAGAGACTCGTGCTGATAACGTGTTATAAAATAAAGTGTAAAAGAACAATACAAAGAGAGAATTGGAGGAGACAAATTATTTAATCAATTGTGAGATCCAAAATATAATATCCACTGCCCCTTTATAATAAACAGTAAGTGCTGGCCAAGAAATCTATTGCCTGATTCATAATTAAATAAAGGAAATAATCTAACCTACAATTCAATACTAATAATATCATGTGATACCTCCTTCCATCTTTACAAGTATTTCCTAATTTGCTGTTGCTCAGGGACTAAGCATTAAACATCCATATCAATCATATTCATAACAATAACAATATTTTTATAACAATAAACAAAATCTAGCATTATGGGCTCTAATAAGCTCACAACACTTCAAGAAGCCTCCCCTCCGGTATTCAAATCCACTTAAAATTATCCAAATATAGTTAGTGCAACTGTGAAAGTGCAATAATAGAGGATGCATGAATGGCTCATATAAATGGCTCATACAAATACTCGTGATTGGACCACATGATTCGGTTTCTCGATTGCCAGATCAAGGATTTTGAAATGTCGCATTTGGTTTTACATGAAGTCATCTTCAAGTTCTTGCAGGGACATGCTTTCTGGGCGATTTGCTTGCTGGATGTCATTTTCTCAGCCACCATGAGCTCCTTGTTTCACCTGTCTTTCTCTCTCTAGCCTCTCCACTTCTTCCCTTATTTTCTACCATATATTCCAAATTATAATTTTAAATGGGCATGGATATATAAATGTAAATTTAGGTTTTTTTGTTCTTAGGAAGTCATAGAAAGACTGACCTCGTCTCTGAGCTGGAGTTTTCTCTCAGCTCTTTCAGCTGCAGTCACAGCTTCTCTCTCAGCTATAATTTTTTTTTTTGCCAATATTAGAAATTAGAACAATATATTAATAAGAAAATTTGATTCAGATGAATGGAAGCACATTGTCCATGCAACCTGCTAGGATTAGAATATACCAGCACCGGCATCAAACATTTGACTTGTGATAACTATTGAAATTATAGAGTGAATGATCTTGCTGAATTCTTCTTCTTTCAAAATGAGAAGGTAATAATGGAATTATATAATGTGAACGATCTTACTCATTTCTTATTATTTTGAAATGAGAAGGCAATAGTGGTATAGAGGCAGTACCTATTACAAATTAAAAGTTTGATAATTATATTTGTTAACATATATAAGAGATGTCAAATTTTTGGGTTACTATTACTACAATCACTTACATGATACTAATTTTTTTAATTAGTTTGCTTATTAACTATTTCTTATCATGATGTCTTCAACACTATTTTTATTCTCTAAATATCAGATTTTCAGGCCACTATTTCCCTAACTATGTTTCAATTGTGAATTGAGAATTGAGTAATCTTAATTAAATTATGTTATACAAATAGCATTCAACATAGTCTAATTCCTAAACATTAAGCCTCAACTGGGTTATGTCTCATCAAACACTCATTTAGCATGAATTGAGTATTTACAGGAAGATTAGCATGACAGTCTAATCATCTCAATGCAAATATCACCAATTCAAATTTTATCAATTAAATAATGTAATTGCAGATGCATGAACTCATGTTAGTTTTTTAGTTTCGCAAAGAATAAAAATTACCTCATGGAGAAGGCGGGACCTTGTTGCAAAGTTCTCTCATAATAATATATTTTCTCAGATGATTTCATCTATAATTCTCCAATTAAACCTCTTAAAAAGAAGCATCTCAACCCATTTAGCTCCTCAGGTCATAAATTACTTCTCTGCATAATGAAATCCAATAATCATATTTAAAATTTCAGAAATTGCAAAGAACACATCTGAACAATTCTCAATACATGCCATCATGATTCATGACTCTAATGACATGCTCAAAGGAATAACCTTTTCGGGCATGCATATTGATTGTATTTCAGTATGGATAATAGAATATTATATGACAAAAGTCATAATTGTATGAATAAATTAGTGACATACCCTATTAGAACAACTTCAGCTTAAGAAATTCTAATTAGAACAAATTCAGCTTAATTAATCCTTATTTTGGGCAAATTTCAAATCAATTAACTCTAAGTAAACAAAATTCAGTGGTATTAACACATTATTGATCCCACTTAAGCCAATTCAGTCCATAAAAATCAACTTCACTTATGCCCTTAGTAAAAGTCGGTAAATTGAAAGAAAATCAGAAAAAGAGTCAAAATTCGTTAAGGTGAGTGATTCGTACCTAGATAGGGAAAAACAACTTTCGAAATCCCGACGGCCAGCGTGGTTTGTCGCTTGCTGGATCAAGATCATAAGCGGGGGGGCGGAGCGGAGTGGCCTCTGTCGCGCGTGTGAGAGAGAGCGGCAGAAGCAAGAGAGAGAGAGACACACTTGCTGTTGCAGGGAGCTTAGGTGAGAGAGTGGTAGAGACAGAGTGTCCAAAGTAAAAAGTGAAGTTGAAAAGGTGCGGTAAAAAAATTGCTGAAAAAATTGAGATCGTTGAAATTTTTATTCTAAGTCGAGATTAAAGATCAACGGATCAAGCGGGTAAAAGTGCACGCTAAGGATTGAGATATTTATATAATATTAAGGGACCCGATAGAATATGACGATATTATAACACGACTATTCATGATGAATTCAATAACAATATATATAATTTATTTTCTAATAATAATTTATACATAAAAAGTATATATAATTTATTTTCAAATAACAGTATATACATAAAAAGTAAAAATAATATATAAAATGGGAAAAATAATATATAAAAATAAAAAAATAAATAGCAACAGTATATAAAATGACAAAATAGTATATATAAAATGAGAAAAACAATATATAAAATGGAAAAACAATATATCTATAATGCCGTTATGCTACAATTATGCTACAATGTCATCGTGTTTGCACATTTCTCTAATATTATATTTTATATATTATAATTCTAAATGGTTTTTTCTACAGTAAATGAATATTAGTCCTCCACGTCATTCAAGTTGTCTCAACCTTTGATCTAACATCAAATGGCTATCATTTGCATGATTTGTATAAAGAGTTTAGTTGCTCATAGTGCATCCAATTAAAGCATGAAGCAAAATTATTATTCCTCCTATAGATATTGTGGAAGGACTATTCTTTTATCTATTAAATAGATAATTTTCATACAATATCCAATAATACCATTTTAAATTGACTTGACATAATTCATGGATTTTTCTATTATTATTTAGGAAGACAAATAAGAACATAGGTCTTACAACAGTTTCAAACAAAAACAAAATAATAAACTAAGGTATTATTATTTTTTTATGAATTCTTGGTGCATAAATTGATTAAAAAGGAATTTTATAGAGCAGTTCTTGCGTATAACCTAAGAAAAATAATATAGTTAGTTAAGCCTAACATACATAATCTGATACATTCAAATATCACTGATAATGTTGACACCATATTCACGTATTGCTTGCGAAGAGAAAATTTATCTTACAAAATGATTCTCTTTTCTTTTCATTTTTTCTTAAAAAACAAGCACAACAATCCGATAGTTATTTTATTTTATTTTTTTTACTAAATCCCTCCATTTTATACGTTCAAATTATACTGTTTGAGAAATATGTTCAATATATATTAGAAAAGAACAAGTAAATGCCCAAAAATATAAACAAAATACCGCCAGCTTAATAATTCCAATATGTAAAACATTTGTACATAACAATTTTAAAAATCACATAATTATTCAATCATGTAAAATAGAATGTACTAAAATCTTAAATGGACTTGAAAAAGTGTCCACACAAATAAATGTGCACAATATTACATATGTCGTGCAAAGCGTGAGCATCTTCTTATTAATATATATAATTCTAAATGATATTATCTACAGTACTTGTAAAATATAAACCACATCACCCATTTTAAGATGACCATTTCTTCATTCTAATTCGGCTGATTTCACTAATACAATCTAGCTTCATTTTCTTTATTAATATTTGAATGTACAAAATTGCATCACTTCTAGCTAGCATTTCGTTTGTCTTTTTCCGTTTTCTACATATATAAGGAGAATGCATAAAATAAAGAATTGCAATGTATACAAACAACTTTTAATTCTTTTTTCTTTCTTCAAAATTCTAAAATGAAAAGAGGAAATTTAAATATAAATTCATATTTCTAAATTTCCAATTTTTTAAGCATGTGATCTTGCGTTAGCTGAATTTTGTTCTCAAAAGAAGCAAATTCTTTCACAAAGATTTTTTTTAACTAATTCCTCTTTTTGATATGTTCAATATATATATTAGAAAAGAAGAAGGAAATGTCACAAAATTAGAATGTAATCAAGTCATCAGCAGGTTAATTAGATATAGGTTATAGCCTATATATCCATTGTTTGTACACAACAATTTTCCAAACAACCACAAAGATATGTAGTCATGTAAAATCCAATGTACTGAATGACGGATCATTAATTCAATGTTGGACTTATATGCGAAATAATTATGTATATTGTATTACTGTCGTATATGCTTAAAATAAAGTGATCATTATAGTTAATAATATATTAAGCATAAATGTGTTAATTAAGGTGTAGTCTTTGGTCTATAGAAATATTGTGGGGTAATTTATGTATTTATGATGGTCTAATATAAAAACAACCAATTATGAGTCAAGTCAAAAGGTATCTATAGGCTAAAATGTGTTTTGGTCAAAGGTTGTCACTTGGCTATATAAGTAATTTATCATTCTCTCATATCTTATCAAGTTGAGAGAAGAGAAACTAGAGAATAATTCAAAGGACTCTTTACGGGATTCTGGATATTCTAGAAGACCTTATTTGTAACTACGATATCATCTCTGTGTCGGTACGTAAGCATGAACTCAAGGTACGCTTTCGTTATTATGATATACGGTTTGATTCACATAGTTCGATCTAGGATTTAACAGTACCAGTTTGTACCATCCCAACAAGTGGTATCAGAGCATGACTATGGTGAATTAGGATTATTTTTTATTCAATTTCGGTTATTAAAGAAATCATAGTTTGATAAAAAATTAGTTTGAATTTAAAAGTGATAAATTGAGAAAAATATGAACAATTCGGGCAAAGGGGCAAATTATGTAAATCTAGAGGGTTATTGTAACATTTGGGCCTATTATTGTCTCCTTCGTAATGAAAGAATTCATCGAAAGACTAGGATTCAAGACAATTTTAGATTTCTTGTGGTAGAAAATCAAATTGAATTAAAAGAGGACCTTTAAGTATCTTCTTCTAAGTATCACAGAACTAAAGTTCAAGAGCCCCAGAGGTAGTCGCCGACGGCGGTCGGATCGCCGGAGCACCGTCGTCAGAAGGACAGGTGTAATGTGTATTTTTATACACATTTTTTTGTGGTTTTTATCATTTCAAGTTCAATCATAATTCGCATAAAATGTTTGGTAATTACTTATAATTCATGAAACATGATTTGAAACCTCTTAATACATTTTTGTGTTATTTTACAGGCGAAAAAAACCATAAAATGAAGAATTAGACCAAAACGCAAATAATGGGCCAAAGATAGCCAAACAAAACCCTCAAACTCTATTAAAATTCCCCCAAACTTTTACGATAATTCAACAACCTTCTACAACCAAGTCAAACTGAGTCAAACACCAAAAATCGCCGAATTGACCAAAACTCAACTCTTCTAAAATGGGTCAAACTGTATACCAAAACTAAGAGCTCGACGAGACGAATCTAACGGTACAAACCTCGCGATCAGAAACCTTCTAGAACTCTCAGAATTGCTAATTGAAAATCTGGTCAAACCTGGTCAAAGTCAACGTTTTGTCCAGGTCAGACCTTTCTTCTCTAAAGTTCGATTTTTCAAAGTTGCTCGAAAATGACCAAATTGACCGGCCATGAATTTAGCATGACAAGAATAATCCGCCTGTACCCTTATCCATTCTTGATAACTCCGGCGATCGCCGGAATTGGCTGAAACAGATGAGCAAACGAGTTGGGAACCATGGCTGACCTGTCTCAGCTCCTACATGATTCCATTCGAGCCAAGACCTGTCCCACTCTCTCCCTCTTCTTCTGTCCTTTCTAACCATCCAAAGAACTAATCAAATGGTGTAAAATCAAGAGAGAAATTGGAAGTTGAAGCAACTGTTCGATAAAATCCTCAATGAACTTTTTAAATTTGATAATCCAACAGTCACCTCTTTCTCAATATTAAACACTGAATAGAACTCGATCAGCCTGCTACGAAATTTCGCGAAAGAGGAATGATTTTTCACTTCGGAAAGTTTCAGTAGAGGGTCGGAATAAATTCTTGACCCTTAATCTGTTCATTAAACAATTAAGAACTAGAGTTTTATTCGCCACTTATTGTCTTTCCTGGTTTTTCGATATCAGTTGGTTAATTGAGAAATTCGATCAAACGGAAAAGCTTTAAAAGCTAAAAATTTGGTGTAAAGAATCGCAAAAGGATGGGAAACACGGCCTAGTATATCGTTTGATGAGTAAACTACTGAAGTTTGAGTTTGCGACCAGAATCCAACCTCTGGTAGAGGAGGCTGAATACATGCTGAAACCATTTTCAACGAGAGGTATCTAGAGCCATATTCCATCATTTCGCCTCATTCCTTTTCCCACAGTCTCGTAAATGAGCTAGGAAGCCTTCTGGATGGGCAATTTGAGTTGAAAAGAAACATTTAGGTGAATCGACTCACTGAGTGAGAAAAAGGGTGAAGCAGACCTTAGACCTCAAAGAAATACCATCCAAAATCCGAACCATCGTATAAACGAACTGATCAGATGATTGTTTTAGAGCAGACCACAGATGAGAAGCCGTAAAAGATCCAAAACTCGTTTGAAAATTCAGCGCCTAATATCAGTGACTCATTTCACGGATTTTGACTCGTCAAGTTACCGAAGAGCAAAGGAAGTTTCATTTTCAAACAATCAGCAACAAACTCACCAAAGTTAACTCGCCACATGCTTTTTTTTCAACCCATTTCACCACACATGATCTACAAGGGGACCACGCTTCAGAGTAACAAATTTGCGTTCAAACACTCAGATCGGATCTGAATGTTTTTTTCCGCCAAACAGAACAGAGGAAAATATTTTCCGTCCAAAACTGGACCAAATCTCATCCATTTCCAACGAAATTTCAACCAGATCCTCAGTACAATCCCTTGTTCCACCTGAGCCAATCACAAGTCTAGGTTTGTCCCCTACTCTTCTCTCCATTCAAAACAAGCCATTGGAGTCTCAAGTCCATTTCAGCCTATAAAACACCGCTCAAGCCTTTTCATTCCACACACCACACACCACTCTCCATTCTTCTTCTTTAACCTTTAGAACCACCATTGTTGAGTTTCAAGCTTTCTTGAGCTCTAATTTTTGTTTTTGAGTGAAATCACGCAATTTGGAGCTGATTTGGGGAAAATTCGAATCGGTCGATTCTAGCTTGAATCAAGGGGCAATTAGAGCTTCAAATCGACTCAAGGAAGCTACCGGCTGGTCTTCCGATCTCGATTTAGTGCAATTCTCTTTAAATATCTTCATTTGAATTGTAGATCACAATAACTAAACCTCTTTCAATGGTAGTGTTCGAGTAGTAATATCAATGTCCTTTTAATCTCATATTTGTTTGTGTTGTTTAAGTTTCGTGCTTATTATTTTATTTTGTACTTTTTCAATCCAAATCGAGACATATCTCGCATACACATGTCAGCAGGTAAAGTAAGCCAGGAGAAACTAGGTCTCTAAGCCTAGACCTCGCACCCTGGTGTTAGACCGCATGGTAAAGACTTGCGGGCAGGTCTCAGATTACTTTCCATGCCGATTCGAACAACAAAACAAGACTTGCGGAGTGAATAGAGATTGCCACTCTAATTCGGGGACTGCACATCTACGAAGTCAGATCATGCGATTAAGTAAGAGTCCCTCCACGGCTAATTCGGTTAAGTAAGAGTCCCTCCACGCAAAGATAAGTGATAAAACATTGTGTTACAAGTAGGAAATTCGGCAATCATGCGATTGTGCCTTCACGTACTTCCAAGTAATTCAATCAGCAATTAGAACCAACTGGCCGAGACATTTCTCAACTGCTTGTTCCCGCCGAGCAAGACTGCACATCTACGAAGTCAGATCACAATTTTCAATCAAAAACTGTCAGAAACTTTTTATGAAGCTTGGGAGCAATTGAAGGACATGTTGATGGCTTGCCCACATAATGGAGTCGAGCAATGGCTCCTGATCCCCACTTTCTACAACGGGCTGAACGATATATCGAATGGGAACATAGACACAGCCATTGGAGGGCCGCTCATGATGAAGTCTCTGATGCAAGCACTAGCACTCATAGACGGAATGTTAGTGAATTACCAAAGTTGGAACAATGAGAGACTTCACCGACTACACCGACTACACGAAAGCGAAGGAAGCACAATCAACAAACATGAATCAGGTAAGCAGTTCCAATTTTCCTTATGTAGTACGTGGCTAATTAGGGCACGATGGTAATAATTATATACTAATAAAATTTAAAGCCATGAATCAGTACACGCCTTCTTATAACAATAATAATGTAAATAATGTACCCTCATACAACAACAATAATAACTGGAGGAAATGAAACCTGTCCTATAGGAGTAATCAGTCTAGTCAACCCCAAAACATCGCACAAAATCAAGGGTATAATAATCAAAGACCGAGACTTTATTTCATGCTAACGAGTTTTATGGCAGAAAAAACTAAAGTTTCCTCCGAATTTTGGGCCCATGGAAAAGAATTGAACAGTCGATTACAAAACTTAGCAAGCAGGGTGGACTCACTAGCCTCACACAATAAGTTCTTGGAGATGCAAATTGCTCCAAGCCGAACTGAAAACCCACGAAAGCAAGTCAATGTTGTGATGGCTATAAGGAGCGGACAAGGAAATCAAGGGCCGATAATGGAGAGAGTTGTGGTGAACCAATCGCAATCCGTAGTCTTTACATCATGACCTAAAGCTCCACCACTGCAACCCCACAGTACTAACTAAAGGCACGATTAATCCACAACCCGCGATGAATGACAATGAAGGGGAGAAACCAACTAAATCCCCGACAATAACCAAAGTCCCGAAACACATCGACAAACCCAACAAAGACTTTCCCATGTCACCACCATGACCTGATTACAATCCACCACCACCCTACAAGCCACCCCCACCTTTTCCCAGGGGAAAATTGAAGATTTTCATAATGTCACGCTCACGAACAATGTAGCACGATCATAGAAATCAAGGAACTTTAAAACTGAAGGATCCGGGAAGTTTCTCCATACCTTGCTACATCGTGATCGGAGAAATTAATATCTATATTTAAGTATCACATTTACTTCATTAGTATTTTATATTCACCACTTTTTATGTTATTTCTTGTTTATTTTATTAAAATTAAGTTACGGCTAATGTTTATCTTTTATTTCAGGGAATAAGCAAAACTGGGCCAAAAGGAGCTCAAAAGGAGCAATTTGGAGCTACACAGAGGGGAGCCGGAGTTGAATCATGAGCCAGACCTTTGGGCCTGGTAGCGACCGTGGGTCGTCTTGTAGCGGCCGAAGTGGAGGTTACCCTGTCTAGAATTGGAAGGCGGCTGATGATTCTTCCAAGAAGGTGCATATTTAGCGTTTTAGCTCCAATTGTGCGGAAATAACATACTACATTGGCAGGAAGAGTAAATCAGAGATGAGACGTGATCTTCAATCTATGAATAGTCGGCAAGAAAATATGGGACTAGGTCTTGATTGGAGATTCGATCAACGATTTAGATTTGATAGGATTTTGGATGGATTTATTTCTTCTTTTCATATGACTAGCCTCTCAACTATAAAGGGTGACCCTAGTGGCAGGTCCCAAATTTCGCAAAATTATCGTAGTTTGTAGTAGGAGCAGAGCTTCATTGTAAGAGAGAGACAAACAAGGTTGTATTATTTTATGTATAACTTTATTTATCTTTTGGATTTATCTATGTACTCTCATAACTAAATGACTTTCTAGGGTATAATTCGAGTAGTAGTATCAATGTCTTTTTAATCTCATATTTGTTTGTGTTATTTATGTTTCAAACTTAGTATTTTGTTTTGTGCTTTTTCACGTCAACTAGAGACATATCTCGGTTACACAGGTTAGCAGGAAACTAAGCTTGGAGAAACCAGGTCTCTAGGCCTAGATCTTGTACCTTTGTGTTAGACCGTGTGGTAAAGACTTTTGGGCCGGTGTCGAATTGCTTACCCTGGCATCTGAGACCACGATGGTGGAACACTACCGATTCGAACAATAAAATAGAACTTGGTAGAGTGAGTACGGTAGTGCCGTTCTACTTCGAGGACTGAGTCAAGGAGTCAGGAGCACTGAAAGGCCTGCTTTAGGAGGATTAAGTGAGAGCCTTTCCGCGCAAGGATAAGTGATAGACCCTTGTGTTTCAAGCACGAAGTTTGGTGATCTTGGTGAGTTAGCGCATAAAGGACTTTCCCAGAATACACCATGACTCTTGATTCCAGAACAATATGAGGATAAGTTATGGCCCTCTAAACGACGTAGAGCGTGAGCAAGGCAGATGTCAAACCTGTCACACAAGGAAGGATCCCTGCTAAGTAGAAATAAGAACAACACCGAGAAAGACGAAAGAGATTAGACGAAGATCTACGAAAGAGCTTGACCCCTATAATTTTGTTTTATCAACAAAAACTACCTATTACTATGGACAAGGATCATGACGACCTAGTCCACGGCTTGCTATGCGACCATCTTTTCTTTATTTTATTTCATTTTATTTTATTTCAAAAACTAATATCAATTAAACTATTTAATCCGAATTGTATTAAAAGAACCTAAAAATATCCACTCCTCCATGTGGATTCGACACCCAAAGTACTATGTGTAGATTGTGCACTTGCGATTGAAAGTAAGTAATTTAGGATAATTTGGAAAGCTATTTTATTATATATCCTTACAACACACCAAGCTTTTCTGGCGCCGTTGTCGGGGTGGCAAGCTAGATAATTTTAGAATCTTATGGGATCGGATACTTATCTTTCCATTTTTACTTTTATTTTCCTTTTTTTAACTTTTCTCAGGAAAGGACGCTGGTCAAATGTGCACTAAGATACCCGCTAAGAATTAGGAAGAACAAACCAGTGAGCGTTCAAGATCCAACTGCGACAATGGCAGAAGAGACCGCGTCCGCTGTAAACCAAGACCGCATCCGCTGTGAATCCTACCGCTATCGAGGAGCTTTTACCTACATCTGCTATAGACCTAGCAGCAATCGAGAGAGAAGTTCTAGCGACCATGGTAAATTCTACCTCTATCGAAGGTTCACTACCCCTGACAGGAAGCCTTAGCGAGGATCCGAAGTCTGCGACACACTTCCACTAAACAGTGTAACCCCAGAAGCGATCCAACTTGAACTTTTCTCGTTCTCTCTATGAGACAAAGCCTGAGTATGGCTCATGTCACTACCAGATGAATCTATAGAGATGTGGGATCAATTATCTCAAGCGTTATTGGCGAAGTATTTCCCGCCAAGCCGAATAGCCCAACTTCGACAACAAATCACTGCATTTGAACAAACACATGATGAAAACCTCTTCAAAGCCTGGGAGAGATTCGAAGACCTACTCCAATTATGCCCTTATCATGGATTGCAGTTGTGGCTGTTAGTTCTAATCTTCTTCCAAGGAGTCGACACCACCACCAAAAGTACTCTACAGACGATTATAGGAGGAGATTTTCTGGGAAAGGTTTCAGATGAAGGCTTCGCCATAATGGAGAGTGTACCAATCAACTCTTGTGTGGATGAGAGAGCAACCAAACTGAAGGGAGTATATGAAGTAGACGCATCCACATCCATGGAGGCCTGTATGCACACCTTGATGAAGCAAGTGGATAAGTTAGCTTTAGCACCCATCTTCAAAGAAAATACAACTCAAGAGGCAGTGGCTCTGGTGAACAGTTCTAATTTAGTATGTGATTTTTTTGGGAATTTAGGACACACTGGGCATGATTGTATGGCACACGCACAACTTTTTGAGGTTGAACAAGTAGAAACCTATAATGCGATAGGGACCAATTACAACCTAGGTAACACTTATAGCCCCAATTTACAATGGAGAACCATCCAACCCACACAACTTCAACATAACAATAATAATAACAAATATAATAACGCCAACCACAACAAAATGAATAACCAAAATAATAATAGGCCATCTTTCAATCAAATGGTATTCCAATTCATGAAACACCAGACTAGGATTAATAATGAACTAACCCATCAGGCTGAGAAAATAGAAAATTCTTTTAGTGGTTTAACAGCTAAGGTAGATTCATGGATGGTGAAAAATGAGATGCTAGAGAGCCGAATCGCGCAATACGCAAGCGGAGCATTCAGGCAAGAAGGAAAATTTCCGATCCAACCTCAAAACCCGATGAAGCAAGTGAAGTCGATCCAAACAAGGAGCGGTTTGAGGACGGAGGACCGGAAGTGTGTAAAGAGACCGATAGTTTGGATTCATAGGAGAAGAAACATGAAGAAGAGAAAATCGTGGAAAACCCTCCAAGCATACAAGCTGAGAAACCGAAGCCACCACTTTCCGACACCAAAACCACCCAACCGGATAACTTTCTAGAATACATACCGAAGGACAAATATATACCACGACCACCTTACCAACCATCCTTACCGTATCTTCAGTGACTACACAATCCGAAGAATGAGAAATAGTTCCGAAAGTTTTCCGAAATCCTTACGAAGCTTGAATGCTCCACTTGAGGACCGGAAGGCCTGCTTGATGAGGATTAAGTGAGAGCCCTTGCATTTGAAGCAAGGACTTTCTCAGAACACATCACAACTCTTGATTCCATAACAGTCTGAGGATAAGTGACATCACTCTAGGCGACGGAGAACCTGAGCAAGGCGAATGTCAAACCCGCCACATAAGGAAGGACCCATTGCCAAGTAGAATAAGAACAACACCGAGAAAGACAAAAGAGATTAGATGGAGATCTACGAAAGAGGTTGACCCTCAGAATCATCTTTTATTAACCAAAGATTACCTACTACCGTGGACAAAGATAGTGACAGCCTAGTCCATTGACTGATAAACGACCATCTTTTCTTTATTATATTTTATTTTATTTCAAAAATCAAAACTAATTAAAAAATTTAATCAGAACGGCATTAAAAGAACATAAAAAATATCTACTCCTCCCTGTGGATTTGACACCCAAAGTACCAAGCATAGATCGTGCGCTTCCGATCGAAACTAAGTAATTTAGGGTAATTTGGAAAGCTATTTTATTACATACCCTTACAACACACCACATCGGTAAGGACCGATTTGATCGAGCACTGTGCAATTTGGGAGTGAGTGTACGCCTGGTGCCAATATTTGTTTACAAGAGACTGGGTATCCGAGATCTAGAGGAGACGACAATGACCTTAATCATGGCGGACAAATTAAGCTATCCGGAGGGGGTAGAAGAAGATATACCAGTGCAAGTGGGAGAGACTCACATCCTGGTTGATTTCATAGTGGTAGAAATGGAAGTCGACAACTAATTCCCAATCATAGTTGGAAGACCTTTCTTAGCGACCGCCGGCGCGATAATTGATGTGAAGAAGGGGCAATTATCAATCAACTTGGGCGAAGAAAAAGTGGAACTAAATTCCATAAAGAATTCCACAAGATCGTGAATGGAGACATGTTACAGAATCAGGATGGGAGATGAAGACTCAAAAGGAGAACAAGACGAATCGAGGAAGATGGACGAGCCAATTTGTAATGTGTATTTTTAGACACATTTTTTGGATTTTTATAATAAAAAAATTCACTCTTAAATCACATAAAATATATGAAAAGTATTTTAAATTAATAACAACTACTTTTCAAACTCTTAATACACTTTTGTGTGATTATTCAGGTAAAAATACTAAGAAAGTGACATTTGGAGGACTTGCATGAAAAGTCGACTCCAAACAAAGGGCCAATTTGCAAAAACCTGTAATGTGTATTTTTATACACATTTTTAGGGTTTTTAGCATGCAAAATTCATTCTTAAATCACATAAAATGTATGAATATATTTAAAATGAATAAAAATTACTTTTGAAACTCTTAACATATTTTTTTGTGATTTTTCAGGAAAAAAGACCAAGAAAGATATATTTGGTGACTTGATGAAAAGTCAACTCCAAATAAAGAGCCGATCTGCAAATCATTTACCAAGGATGGACGAATTCTCGATAAATCTCCTCGAAAAACCCTACACATGCCTCTCCGACCTTCTACAACCCTTTACAACTAATCATTCAAGCAAAACGGCAAAAATCCACAAAAATATAAAAAGTCAAACCAGAAAAAAGTCTTTGACCAAAAGGTCAACTTTCCTGAAAAAGGGTCATGTAAGGTGTCAACATGAAGGTCTCGATGAGATGAATCCAGCGGTACAAAACTCACGGAAGTATACCTTCTAGTACTCTCAGAAATGGCGAATGAAAATTCGATTAGCCGGTAAAAGTCAACCCAGCCATCAAGAGTGAAATGTCAGGAGAATAAATTAAATTAGACGGACCTAATTAATTGGCTGTTGTTCTACTAGTTCAATTTATAAGAGTTTAAATTCAAGTGGAATAAGGGAATGGATTGAGTCATAAAATGACTGTCGAGTCCATGGATTGCGCAAAGGGAATTTGACTCGACCAGGTGACACTGTTGTGAAACTTGTAAGTTTGAAAATTAAATAAGTTGAATATGGTCCGTGGTGACTGAGTGTTTTGATCAATAGGCCATGTATATACTCAGCAACTTTTTTTCAATTAATAAACAAACATAGATGCATTAAACCCCAAACCACAAACATAGATGCACAAGATTTCCCCTCATCCACTCAAACAAACCACCTCCCTTTAATATCTAAATTGACACCTCCATTTCCCAGATAACACATTATAACAATAAAACCGGTCTCTCCAGTAAGACAAAATGGAGAACATATCCATGCATTTTATGCCATCTATACTCACATTCAAGCATGACCTTGACACACGTGGCAGTGGATCTATTGTTCAATCCATGCAGAGAAACACCTCCCCAATACTAAGAAAAATATATACCTCTTTTTGTTGTCTAACACATGCTTTGTGAAGAATTGGAGCCTCAAGTGGCGCTAAATGGAGGGTTTTATAACGCGTTAACAACAAAGTTTCAGATGTGTCAGTACGAGATTCAGAGAATAAACAATACGAGGTTCCTTGTTCCCCACTGGCTAACTAACATGTGGCTAGTCCGTTTCTCGCTACTCCAATCCGAATGTGCTATGTGTCTGGGCTGGAAGTGTCTGAAGAGAATTGATAAATGCACCCAGAAAAGTGTACCCAAGCAAGATTTTGAATAGAAAAGAAGAAAAAAAGAGTGCTAAATACCCCCCAAATTACTACCCAAAACCAAAAAAAGATCAAGCTCAATTTTTAGTCCCACAACTCTATTTCCAAATCTTTTCTAGGTCAAATATCTCTATAAAATGACTATCCATTCTCTCAACCATAACAAATCATTCTCTCTTCCCTAATCCATTGTAAATACCATTATCTTCTTCTTCCTCTTTCTTTTTCTCCATGGATGACCTTCTTTAAGGTTGTCCCAAAACCCTAAAAATTTTCTTTTTGGTGAGTTGAGACAAAAGAGGAGCCAAGCTTCATTAAGGAGAAGAGTTTCGCTCTAGCTTGAGCAAGCTTTGGAGGAGGATTCGAGTTGATCAGGAGGAGGCTCTAGCTTGAATCTCCAATTTGGTTCGATTTAATTTTCTTCTTTTTCCTTATTTTCTCTCTTTTGTTGAATTAATAAATTAAGTTTGTATATTTGTATGGGCATGCTTGTGTAATTTGAGTAGGGATTAGTTGTTTGTGATGTTTAGATTACGAAACTTTGTGTTGAACTTTCTCAATTTGATTGTTTTGTGATATTTAATGCTTAAATCTCTCTGCTTTGTGTTGTTGATTAGAAATTGCTTGACTGAGTGTTTTTAATTAAGTTTAAGCATAAAAATCAGTTATTTAAGTGCTTGTTAGTCAACTAATGTCTTGGCTGAGAGTTAGATTGAATAATTAGGTTTTGGATTGAGTTTTTGTAATAAACTTGGAATGGATATTTTAGGTTTGTTCTTGAATTAAGTCCATTTATTGAGTAAATTCTTAGCTTAGATTACTCAAGCCTGGTGTCCAAAATAATTAAATTATGTTTAAAGATGTTAATGATTGTTTAGACTCATGAATTACCATTAAATTCTTGCTTGTCATCAAAAGAAAATTAAAAGATTTTATTGTGGAGTTTTTATTTTTGTTTTATTTACCAATCTAGTTTCCATAATTTGATCACCATATTGTCTCTTCTTACAACCGTTGTTCCTAATTATAAACCCTTGAAATTGCATAAAACACTTAGCACTTGAGAATTGATTTGTGAACTTGTTTTACTTAAGGCCAGTCTCCTTGTGATCGACCCCTAAATCTCAATACCACATATACACTATCTGGTTGATTAGGAAATTTATAAATATTTTTGTTGAGAGTGTGAATCAAATAACGACACGATTTACGCGTTCTCAAAAAACCCTACATACGCCTCTCTAACCTTCTATGACCTTTTCGAACTAATGGTCCAAGCCAAAATATAAAATTCTACAAAAAGATGAAAGTCAACCCCGGGAAATCTTCGAGTTGATCACAAGTCAACTATCCTAAAAGGGGTCAAACTGGATACCAAATCGAAGAGCGCGATGTGACAAATCCATTGGTACCAGTCTTGTCACTAGAAACCTTTTAAAACTCTAAGAATCTTATTATAAATAGTCAGTTGACTTGGTCAACTCTGACTTTGACCAGTCAAAAACCGCTCGAAAAATTGTTAAAATTTTGATTTCGCCGAATTGGGCATGCTTATTGACAAACAACTCATCTCGATGAGCACAAGCTTCTTGTGAGGTCCACTAGAGCCATATCACTAGCGATCGTTGGGAAAACGCAAAAATCTAAATTATACCATAACCGTGAACTGGAAAGTATATTCGAGCTACTATTTCCTCTACAGAGCTTCTTTCTTCTCCAAACCAACAACTTTGGATTCCTTACTATCTGCCCTTTCTATCCATATGAAGAATAGATGAAATGATGGAGTGTTGCGTGAGATATGGTGATTTTAAAACCTGTTCGATGAAATTCCAAACTGACAAATTCAAATTTTGATTATCCAATGGTCGAGATCGAAGGGTTTCGAAGTCTAGTGTGAAATTCAATCAACCTTGCTCATTTCTCTCAAATAATAAATGGATATTTTTGCTCCTGAGGGTTACTAGAAGGTTAGTGATGCATTTTGGAGTGTTAATTTGATCGAAGAATGACTCTAAATCAGAGTTTGATTTATGACTTGGTGGTTTTTTTATTTTATGAAAGTTGTTGGTCAATGATGAAATTCGATGGATTGGATGCGAATTAGGAGATAATATTTGATGGAGAGCTTCTTTTGTAGTCTAGAAGATTGCCCACAAGATGGTTTGAGTTTTCGTTGAGTGAATGGCTATTTGAGCTCGGAGTTTGAGCTTAGGTCGTTAATGGTGGAGCTTATGAGCTCATGGTGATCAAAGGGCAATAACTCAAGATATACTCAATATTTTTAGATGGTTCTAGTTGTTGTAGCGTCGTAAGAGAGTGTATAACATTTCCTGTCAAAGGCACTAGAGCTGAAAATTGCTTTAAAGTTGGGTTTAATTTCGAGACTGTTGAAACATTAAAAAATTGGCAGGACTGAACGGAAATTAAGTTCTAATTTTGCGAGAGGCATAACTCGTGAAATACACAACGGTTTTGAGTGGTTCAAATTACTTGGGTAATATAGAGGAAATTTTTGTTGAAAATCGCTGAAAAGATAAGTTTGAACTCATGTTTTAGAGCAGGTCAAAAATAACAAAAACTAAAGAACGAGTTGAAAAGATATTTTGGCGCTGAAGAAAGCTGGGTCCTATTGAGACTCAATCTCGATAGTGTCAGAGAGATGTGTGAAGAAAAACCATACGAACACTCATCGTACCAAATACAACAAAGGACCACTCGCAACCTCAACTAACCACACATCCAACAAACTAAAATATCTTGCAACAACTAACAAAATTACTCTCCAGTATCACTCAAACAGAAACCCATTTCAATATTTCTTATCACTGCATCATAAGATCAAAACGTGATCTATTGGAGCCTCCAATGCTGCCTAAAACACATACTTTCAATTCTCTCCTATATCCCTTACGTTTTCGAAAATTCAGCTCGCCAAGACATTCCTTTAAAGTGCCAAAATACAGAAACTCAACTCTCCCTATCAAAACTGAATTATGTTCCACAAATTTGAAATAATGACTAATATATTTCCCAGATCCAATCTGGACTGGAGCTTCTTCCCAATTTACCCCTCATTTTTTTTCGCTAAAAAGAAATAGAAAGAAGAACTTCACCTCTAACTTCTATAAAAACACCTCCTTCTTACACAACACACATCTATCCATTCTCTATCATTGTACATAGCACAGTCCAGAACTCATCCCTAACATCTTCTTCTTCCTTCTCACAATCCTAATCATCATTAATGGAAGCTTGAGAGCAAATATTTCGCTTGGAAATCCGATCTGAGCAAAAACGGGCTGAAGGAATTCAAATCCCAAATTCTCGATCTAAAAGGGTTGAGAAGTCAAGGGGAGCTCTAGATCAACTCCAGGGACCTCTTGGAAGGGATTCGTCATCTCAAAGTGGTTTGAATCTCGTTTAAACTCTTGGAAGGGATTTTTCAGATCTGAATTTGTGTGTAAAAATGATGAAAAATAGATCAAATCTTTTTTTTCATGTCATGAGTGGGTGAATCTTGGATAGGAATAGATATTTGTATGATGTGTGATTGAAATCTTGCGTTCATTTGATTCAATTTTGCTGAATTGTGAAGTTAAGTTCAATATACCAATTTATTGCATTTTTTTTTTCAAAATCTGTTTGGAAGAAAAGTTTTAGATCAAATTGAGACTCATAAAGTGTTTAGGGATTTATTGATCATTAGAACACTTGGAGAACATTCTTGGTTGATTAATTTTGGTTTTAAATTGGATTTGAACATGAAAATTGAAAATAGAAGTTTTTTAGTTGAACTTTGAGTTTTGATTCATTTATTAATTATTTTTTTTGAAGAAAAATACTCAAACCTTGCTTGTAGATCTGTTATGATTGTTTGTTGAGCGATTATTGCTATCCCTATTATACAAATTGTCAAAATAAAGTTATGTCTTGCAGCTGTAATTTTTCTATTTTTCAGTATTTTTACTTCAAAACAAAGTTTATGTTCAATTCCTGTTTAGAATCTGTGAGATATTAATTTTTCGAATTTGTTATTTTTCTGTTTTTATTTTTTATGTTCAATTTTATGTTCAGTTTCTTTCTAATTTTTAAAAATACAAAAATAAATATTCAAAATATAAAAATAGTCATATATGAAGATTTTGAAGTTGAAAATCCATTTCAGGAATTAAAAATAGTAGTTGTTAAGCTAGAATTGAAGATATTGTCAATTTTAGGAGAATTGGTCTGTCTAGCCTAAATTTGGAATCCGGTGTGAATTTTATTAATAACTCTAGATTTATTTAATTATTTTGTATGAATTTCTTATAGAAGCTCCTAAACTAAGTGATTGAATTTATTTGAAATTTTGCTGAATTTAGGAGTTTTGATTATATTTCTACAATTTTTTGAATTCTGCTAAAGTTAAAACTATAATTCTGATAAAAGTGCTCGAATAAACTGCTCATTTATGGAACTTCTTGATTAAAACTCTAATACCAGTAAGATACCACTATGAAAATCTCTCTTTCTTGTTTCCAACGATGTCTTATTTCCTTAATTTGAAGTTTGTTTGGTCCAGTTACAAGTCAAAATACAAAGTGTGTTGAGCTGGAAATTTTGAATAAAGCTTAAATTAGGGTTCAACCTTGGAATGTTGTAAATAAGACACTAAAAACTTGAGAATTGATTGTGAACCTGTTAAATTTAAGACCAGTCTCTCTGTGGATCGACCCCTAGCTCAATACTATGTATACACTGAATAATGAAATTAGAAAATTTATAAATGTTTGTTAACACGTGATTACACCGACGACACTTTTTCATGTTGTTACACAATGGCACAGGGACAAGTAGCGAGCAACAAATTGGGAGGACGAGAACATGACAAACCAAGAGGGCCGGATGAACATAGCATACGAGGACAAAGCATGATTGATGAACCTGAAGGGTGAGAACTTGATAAGCCAGGGTCACAATAAACCCGAGGGGCCAGAGCCGGAAGAATCAGACGAACCCTTAGATCGAGACCGTAGGCTTGATGAAAGCAGACGAGAAAACATGAGGGAACTAACATACACTGTGTGTGATCCAGGCATCCCCATCGAGCTCTTCCTGATTTGCATATCGATAAAGGAGGACTTGGTGATGCTAAAGAGCTAGGACCACTACCTCCTGGCCTCACATACAAGTTCATAGGCCCTAAAGACTACCTAATCGTGAAGATGATTGATTTAGGGATGAATAACTTCCGAGATACAAAAGATCTGAGCGTTGCGCTAGTCTTAGGGATGAATAAATTCCGAGATACAAAAGATCTGATCCCTGCGCTAGTCTTAACACCCTACGACCTTGTAAGTACTGTTTCCAAGGTGGCGATAGAGATATGTCTCTCCAAGAGGAGAAATAACGTACCATATCCAGTTCTTTAAGGGAGTAAATCCCTGAAGGAGTCACATAAATGAAACAAGAAGGCCGAGAAAGAGATCTTCGTGCTCATTCACGTGTTACAGAGATTCGAACCCCACCTGCTCGAATCAAACATCGCCACTTATACCGACTACTCATCGATCAAATACGTCTACAACAAGATAAACACAGGGCCGAAGATGATTAATTGGATCAACTTCTTGCAAAGATTCAACTTGCAATTCATGGAGTGAGAAGGAGGACACACACCGGATATCCTAGTTGGGAGAGTAACTTCGCATGAAGAAGAAGATCCGGAGCCCCATAAGCACTTACCCCGCGATATAATACCTGAAAATAGACTGAGCATTTACGAAGGATGTTGCGACCCAGTTTACCGGAGTCGCTGATTCTCTACAAATAGGTGTAGGGCTCGTGACCTTAAAAAAATTCAACTTGGGAAGCAGCCTGATAGTTTAGATTTATTTAGTTTAATTTTCTACTTTTTATGTTTCGTTTTCCCTTTTAGTTTTCTTTTCTTTTCATTCATACCAGGAATCAATTAGATGGAGTACAACATGAAGAGAAGGCCTCCGTTGTGAGCTGGAGGAATGAACAACCTGGAATGACAATCGATATGGAAGGTGAAAAGATATTTCATCGGAAACTTGCCAATGAACAAACTATCCCCTTACCCAATAACTGGCATTTATGGCATTTCACTAAACCCATTAACGCTTCATCTCCCGATGACTATTCCATCACAATGACAAGCAACACGCCCTCCACAAACCATAAACCCTGAACCATCACTTCATCTCCTTCAAAGCTTTAAACCTCAATCGCCAACAAAAACTCTCGAGAGAAGAACATTTCGGGAATGAAGGAAGCCACTGCCGCAGCAAAGAAAAGAAAAAGGAACCTAGTTCAGGGGAATCAAGTGCAGCCGAAACCCTACGACGAGGTTTGCCAGCTGGGTCTACACATCCATCGTTACCCAAAAGAGAAGACACAACGAAGATCAAGGGGACAGGGAAAGACTTCAACAATGCTGAATACCCCAGCCAATATCTAGATGGAGGTGTGCCGATACTCCTAACTAAGAAAAAAGCAGAGAAAGAGGCTGAGTTTAAAGAGAGGATAGGTGCATTGAGATCCCTTGACGCCGACGCACTTCAAGAGTTTGGGATTTACGATGAGACGAGTGGGATGTTCGAAAATGGGGCTCAGCCTCGTATCCCAATGTAAGAATGAGAAAATGTGTCGTTTGTGAATTCACTCTCAACAAAATATTTATTAGATCTCTAATTTTTTTACAAGTGTCTATGTGGAATATGAGTTTAAGATGTCGATCCACAAGGAGATGTGGCCCTAAGTGTCAACTTTTTTATCAATGTTTACTTAGTGCAATGATATAAATTTGATGTAGTTGTTTTAGAATTAAAAGGAAAGTAAAAGAAATAGTTTTTTTTTAAATATGTAATAAAAGGTAGGGAATTTTATGATAATTTGTTTAGGCATGCTAGCATTAACCACCAAATACTTTAATCTTTAGATTTGTAAAACAAGTCGACGTGTTTCAAGTTAAAAACACTCAATTAATAATTTTATTTAGATCCAAATACAAATCAGTCAATTCAATATTCCAATACCAAATTTAACCAAAACTTCAATTGATTAAACAAACCTCAACCAAGTATTCATTCAACTAATCGGCCTCAAAACACATGCAATTTAAAAGTTCAACTTGATCCAAACAACTCAGCCAAACATTCAAATCAAATTTTAAACAAATAGTGTTTGATAATAATTTTCACAAATCCTCAAATTAATCGAAATAACACAAGGTTTAAGCAAACTTAAATAAATTACCACATCCCTACACAAGATCTACTCACTCATGTTCACAAAAAAATTATTTATACATGTTTTAAAGATTTTATTCATTCAAGAAAAAGAAGAAGAAATAAGGAAAAATAAGGAGAATAAAAATCAAATCCAAAAGTGGAGAATCAAGCAAGAGGCCCACTTCTTGATTGATCTCTCCTTTCCATAAAACCTTGCTAAGATAGAACAAGCACCTTGCAAAATTTCAACCTTCTTTTTTCTACTCTAAAATAACTCAAAAAAAAAAATGAATTTTAAGACGACCTTTTCAAGTCATCGATGGTGGGGAAAGAGGAAGAAATGGAAGATGGAAGGATGGTGTGTGAATGGATTAGAATGAAGAATAAGGGTCGAATTTATAGAGAAATTTTACCTAAAAAAGGTTTGGAAATAGGGTTGTGGGACTAAAAAAATGAATTATTTTAGTTTTATTTCGAGTAGCAATTTGGGGGGTACATAACATTTATCCTCTTTTTTTATACAAATTATGTCTATATGCATTTTCCTGGAGGCTTTATCAATTCTTCTCAAACTCATCCATTTTTACTAGCTCGAATACGTGGCAAATCCTGACTGGTCGAGGTAAATAACTAATCTGCCACATGTTGCCGTCAGATTGGCCAGATCTAATCCTCGTACTGGACCATGTGGAGTTTTTATCTATTTAGTGTTACTGGAGAGTATGATTTGTTTTTCAAGGTGTGTTATGGGGTAAATGGAGATGTACATTTTGAAATTCAATGGAGGAAAGACTGAAGATGTTATACGCATTTTGGTAATGGTGCTAATGTGTTTGCTTTAATCCATGTGCTGTTGTGGTTTAATGGTTCACTCAGTACATGAAATCAATGCACTCTGCATGCACCAGTCCATGCATGATGATTGGACTCAAGACTTGACTGAGCCAGTCATGAATCATTTGGCACAGTGTACGGTACATGGTTGAGGTATTGAGTCATAGGCCATCATGGCTTGAATTTGGGCCATGAGTTTTGATCAATTGAACAAGTCATGTAATAAATTTAGGTTCTAAATGGTCGAGCCATATTGACCTGGTTGAATCAAGAATATTCCTCCTTTATTCTTCATGCACAACCCGTTCATAAAATTTATTCTCTGTACACGTGTCTCTTGGTGACTGGGTTAACTTTAACTGATTGACTGAATTTTCATTGGCCATTTCCAAGAGTTCTAGAAGGTCTTTTTTCACGATGTTTCTATTGTTGGATTCATTTCATCGAGCTCTTCGAATTGGTACCTCATTTGACCCCTTTTGGGATAGTTGATTTTTGGTCAACGGGGCGATTTTTTGGGTTTGACTTTCATCTTTTTGTGGATTTTGTATGGTTTTGGCGTGGATGGTTGGTTGGAGAAGGGTCGTAAAAAGTTTGAGAAACATGTATAGGATTTTCACGAGATTTGTGGGGAATTCGGCCATCCTTGTCCAAGAATTTGTAGATCGGCCCATCATTTACAATTGTCTTTTCAACAAGTCCTCCAAATATCATTTTCTTGGTCTTTTTACCTGAAAAATCACACAAAATTGTATTAAGAGTTTAAATTTTTTTTTATTAATTTTAGATACTTTTCATACAGTTTATCTGATTTAAGAGTGAATTTTATATGATAAAAGTCATAAAAATGTGTATAAAGATACACATTACAAATCTCACCACACTTAAACCAAGCTGTCCCTCAAGCGTAAATTAAATCAAGTTTTAGGATTTTTAGAATCAGTTAAAATTCATTTGAGAAGAGATTAAACCATTGCCATACTATGGTCGATTATTATAATAGTACATGAAGGACGGTGAATGTCCATTAATAATTTTAAAATCCCAAGATTTTTTCAAACTCGCCATCTTTTATCTCAATTGTCCATTTTCCACAAACTACAACCCTAAGAATTTTTTTTTTGGTCATTTTTAATGAACTCTCCTCAATTTTAATTAGTTTTCTCATATGATTTCAATTCTTTCTCTTTTTTTTCAAAACACTATAATTTTTATAAAAATATGTTTTCCATTTTATTTGATGAGAAATTGAGCAAGCACACTAGTAAAACACCCTTCATCCTCCAAAACTGCTGAGTTCCGTTCTCAACGGACAACCCCTTTCCCAACGGAACACTACAAAGTTAGACACAAAAAAGTCCACGAGTTATTTCTAAGAATGGACCTGTCCATTCGCAACGGGGCCGCAACGGACATTACGTTGGCAATGAAACTGATCTGTTGCCAATAGACCATGGTGGAATTCAAATTCCAGATCTATTTTTACCAAGAATCCAAATTTCAAAATCCACTCTGTAACCAGCGGACTTCTTCCTTTCTCCCCCAAAACTCCTCTTGTTCTTCATTAAAACTCAAAGAAATAACTCCCCTCTCAAACCTAAACCCTAACCTCTATTTTCACTCAAATAACCCCCAAATCCAACCTTTTTGGACTCCAAACTACTCCAAATCAACTCTAATCATCAATAACCTCCAAATCCACTCTCAAAATCCCCAAATAAACCCAAAATTAATTGCAATTGAATCTTTTCCTAATTGGATTTGGTGGCCGCAGTTCTTCTAGTTCCTTCGCGAAATTGACAACTCGACAACCCTCTCCTCCTAGTTCTATCACCGATTTGGTAAAACTTAACTTCTCATTTCTCCTCTTTCTCTCATTTCCTTCTTCACCCTAATGGCACCCAAACTCAAACGTTCTACCAAAATGACGGCGACCAAACTAAAAGCACCATCAAACCCCGAATTGGATCTCAATAATAAGAAAAATATCTTTCTCTTCAAAACATCGGGCTCTTTCGATAGATTCCATGGAAAATTAAGCACGAAAAATGCATGCGAGTGCTTTCATGCCCTTCGCCATGAAAAATCGCGCAATATATATGATTTGGTGATTCAATTCCCGGAATTTTCGAAATTTACAGGTCTCTTGACAATATCTGAACCTGGTTATGAAACTCAAATTCACCTCTTCTACGCAAATACAACATTTGATGACCAAACCTATCAAGTTACATCATGGCTTTTTGGGAATTTGATTATAATAAACCAGAAAATGCTTTGTGAGTAGTTCGGACTTGAGGTCTCTTAAGAACACGAGTGCTTCTATATCAGACGCGCGAATGAATGACTCGGTTGTGAATTCTATGAACAAATGAAGGATTACATGCATAGCGTTCCTCCTCACCACAACTTGACAAATTATGAACCGCGGCAACGGATTGCTTTTCACTTCGTCAATAACATCCTCGCACCAATCACAACACTCAAAACCAATTTCGAACCGAGAAACATTTACCTTCTTCCTCACTTATGGTATAATCCAAATTAATTAATCTTCTTTTCTTAATATGTCATCACATACAATACTTCTCGCAAATTAAAAACCTTCCGTACCCTTGGATTTGCAATCAACTAAATATCGTGATTCCCCGAGCAATTCTCACCAATCCCTTAGAAAGAGTCCCTCACCATGATCTACTTGATCTTGTCCAGTATGCAAAGCAATACAACCTCAAGCCCTATTCATCTTATCTCGACACTTATAGCCTTTTTGCACTTAAAGGAGCCAAAGTTATTCATTACTTTCCACCTTTGGATACAACGAATAAACCTATATGGCCGTCCGGCATGGAATCAAAGAACTTCACTAATTCCGTTAGCACTTAAAACCCTCAAGCAAATTCGGACCGGGCAAACCCTAACCCTAATCCTCCGGATGATCCCGTTATCAACCAAGAACTGCCATTGGAACCCGCGGCCTAGCACAATGACCTTGATGATGACGACGCCATCAACTTCGAATACACCACTGGTATAACCGATCAAGTGTTACGCGCCATCCCTCGTCGCCAAACCCGGGATCGTGCTACTCTTCATGACGGTCAACAAGAGTCACGACTTCGCCAAGATGAGAGCGATGCAAGATTCGCGGAATTTGTTCGCAAAAATAACTGGATGCAACAAGACCTTTATCGGATTCAACAAGAGAACTTTTAAACCCTACTCATGGATTTTAATACCCGTTTTGCTCCGGGATCCTCATCCTCAAACCCTAATCCTTTCAATATCGACGGACCGGATGAGTAAACTGTGACTCTTCAGAACCGATTTTAGCCTAAACCTATTAGTGCTATGTTCTTTATTTCGTCAAAGATTTTCTTTTTTTATTTTTATCTTGTTGGTTGGTAGTATTTTGCTTTTTTGTTTTTTATTTATTTATTTTAACTTGTGTTGTAATAATTTGGTATTATTAACTTCTTTCAAAATTGGATTTCGTTCAAAGTTACTGTGTGCATGCGGTTGTATTTTATAAAATTTTCATGGGTTATCATTTTAAGGGGGAGCACATATTGAGAGGGCATTCTTGCCTCTCGAACGTGTTTCTTTTGCATGTTCTTCAAAAAAGGGGAGATTAAATTTAAACTTGCTCAAATTCTCGGAAGAGTTTTGAAAATCATCGAAAGGGGGAGTTTGTTGTCCCGAGTTTGATGATATTTAAACTATTCCGAGCTACTAATATTATTTATTTGAGAATATCTTATAAGATAGATAGTCACACGATCAAGTTCTTGAAAATGAAGAGTAAATTGACTTGGACGTATCTGCTAATCTCGGAAGAACAAGAAGTCATCACGTGTACAAAAGTTTTCAAGGAAGTTTTCAACGCGTAGGAGCTAGCTTCTTCGGGTCTTCTTTTTTAGATAGTTAGGGAGTTTAATTATTATTAAAAGGCGAGTAAATTCTACAATCTTGGCTAGTCCCGTTGGCAACGGAAGTGTCCCACTTGCAACGAAACTCCCTGTAGGCAACGGAACCTTCTGTTGCCAGAATTTTTGTTCTGGATAGTTTGTTTGATGAAAACATACACGTTATATTGGGAACATATCTATTCCGTTGCCAACAGAACTATAGGAATATAGCCGTTTGGTTTAAAATCTTCTTTGATTTCCTTATGTTTTTGGCAGTCTGTTGGAAACAGACCTGCTCAGTTTTCATCTTTGAGGGCTGTTCTTTCCTTCTTTAAAAGAGGACCCCTCCTCAGATCTAATCACGATTTTTCAATAGAAAAAGCAGAAAGACTATCTTCTTAATACTAGTTAAATTACTCTAAATCTTAAAGTGAGATTAGTGGAGTTTTTAAATGTGTTGCTCGTTGGTTTGCTGAAGTTCAAGAGATCGAGTTTGTAAGTTGTTCTACCGATCAATCAAGAAGTTGTTGTAAGGCGACGATGGTTCGAGGTCCTGTAAACGATCTTGTTTTTTAGTGAAATCGAAGCAGCAATGTAAGTCCCGGAGAGTAGGAAACTCATGACGGCAGTAAGGTCCGTTAGCGAGTAAACGGGTGGTTAAGGCTAATCAACCATCTCGGCGAACTTCGTCAACAGATCTGGTATTCGGTATCGATTTATTTTTACTATTCTCTTTAAAGTCCAAAAACATTAAAAAGAATAAAACCCTAAAGGTACAAGTATCACATTTCCGCACATTTAAGCCTGTTAAACACCCCCTCCCCCCCCCAAGTCTCAATCAAACAACACCATTTCTTTTTCTTTTCTTTTAAAAATCTTTTTTTTTAATTTACAAATGCAAGCAAGATAGTTTATTTACAAAAATAAAATAACTTTATTCTCCGAAATAAAAAGAAATAAAAACAAATTTTAATTTTTATGGATTTTATGAGTTTTTTATTGTTTTTATATTTTTAATTTTTGACACAAAAACATTACAAAACTCGGTTTTGCACAAAATCACTCTCACTACACTTAAACTTTTGCATGTACAAGAGAAAGTTTAAGAATTTTGAACACTGGTAGTAGTAAAGGATTTTGTGCAAAACTACACTCACCACACTTAAACTTTTGCAAGTTTAAGTGTCGATGAGGAAGTTTTCTGAAAAGAAAAATTAAAAATAAGAAAAGAAAAATACGACCTGACAACGAGTTGCCTCTCGCTAGCACTCCCATTTTACATCTTGAGCTGGACATGTTTGCGTTCAGTCATTCGCAGTCTCTACCTAGGGATATTCCTCGAACTTCTTGTTGGGTTTCAGACGTGCATAACGCAGCGGAAAACAAAAATTTCATCCAAAACCAATCCGAGGATCTGTGCGTATCGGTTAAATCAAAGAAATAAATCTTAAAGATACCTTTCGGATTACGCTTAATCCGTGACGTTCAAACCATGCGTGTTGTCCATGCGCCTCTAAACCGGTTACCGTCCTAACCGATTTTACTTCCGTCTAGGCCGACTAGGTCAGATCGTGCGGAAGTCATCTACCGCACACACAATCGGTCTCCACCAAAACTCTCAACAAACCGTTCTCATCTTCTTAGGCTGAATAGATCACAAGCGCCGCCTCTACCGGTGTCCACACGAACAAACTTCTTAAAACGGGAAGAAGAACAATATATATGCTAGTAGCTTGTTCTCCTCTTGCATAAGAAAACTCTTCTTATTTTATCTCACAAAAGATGTATATAATTCCTCTCATATAATCGCACTCTTTCATTTTTGTCATACAAAAAGGAAAGCACCCTTTCATAATTTTGTCATACAAATTAGAAAGTATATTTTCTCTTTTTTGTCTCACAAAAGAGAATGAGAAATAATGAGAGAGAATGATGTGTTGTATTGTGAATTTGGAGCCCTCTATGTCCTTATATAGAGGTGAAGAGTCATGTCTCTTCACACTAAAAGATGTGTATGACATCACTCATCATTATCCATATGCCATCATCTAGACTCTTCTAGATTACATGATCTTTTGTGCTCATAGTCTTTATATATATATATATCACATCTTATCACATAAGATGACAATATATTTTGTGACATTCTTATGCAACTCATCAAATAAGTCGCTAGGATTTTCTGCGCCCGTTTCAGTTTGTTCTTTGTGTGTGACTCTGTAGGTTCACTTAATGTTGACAATAGACTTGACAGTCTATAAATTATGAGCGGACTCTAGCAAGCCATCATGACTACCCAATTTAAGTGAATATCGGTGATCCGATTTACCTAATCAACAATCACGTATTTAGTCCCTTTGTCACGCGATATCTATATCGATCATAAGGCATGTAATATGCCATCCTTATATTAATCGATTAATATTTCTTCATCCCAAATTAAACTGAACAAGAACAAATGACATTAATAACTCTCATTAATTCATTTGAGTATGGCCATACATTTCTTCAGTTCAATTCATCAAGAGGCCTAAAGATATCTCTCTCATTTATGAGAGGAACAAATTCCGTCTTGATTGCACTCATCCCTCTACATGATTCATTGTATACCTAATCATAACCGTTATGACCACCCGGTTAAAGGCAGTGTTAGATTATATTAAAGTATAAAATTACTCATGTTGGGAACCAAGACAATCTCAGGTCAAAGGACTATAAATAGTTTATGTTACAAGAATCGCTAATGACGTAAAACATGTAGCATTTTTATGGCAGGTCAGTCCAGTATATGGTCTCTAACATATATCTATGTTAATGACTTGATAACTATTTATCCATGATCAGTAAAACATAATCATCAGTCAACTAATATACTGGTGTACATGTATAGCTTGTATATAAATATATATTTATATATATCTGCAAGTATATTTGTCTCCACAAATATCCTATAAATGACCAGGGACGATTTAGAATAGCATTCATAACACTTTATAGTTTTACTATCAAAGTCACGCACTTTGATGACATAAAGCTGAATTGCATATTCATGGTCTATTTTAATTATATTAAAATAACCTTTACGCACATATTATATGAAATATCTTAGAATAAATATTTTTTTGTTATTACAATCCATCATCTAGGTCACAAACACTTTGGCCTAGGGCATAACACCATCATTTCTATTCATCCAACCACCTTTTGTCGTGGTTCTCGTAGAAGGCCTTCAGCCTTGTCCCGTTCATCTTGAATGCTCCAATCTCGTCACTTAAAATCTCATAAACTCCAAAAGGAAAAACACTAGTTATTATAAAAGCTCTGCAACTTTTCGGGATGCAACCTTAACCGGGAGTTGAATAACAAGACCATATCACCAACTTTGAACAATAACTTGGTCATTATCTTATCATGAGCGGTGGTTAAATTTTCCTTGTAAATTCTGGAGTTGCTATATGCATCAAGCCTAAGCTCTTCCAACTCCTGAATCCACAACTTCCTTATTTCCGCATCTTTTAGGTAATCGAAATTCACCTTTTTAATGGTCGAAAAGATTTTGTGGTCAAATTCTACCGGTAGGTGACAACTCTTTCCATACACAAGTTTGAAAGTGTAAAGTCCAAAAAAAAAAAAAAATTCCGTTCCGAATGGAATAGTGCGTTGGGAACGGAATATTCCGTTCAGAAAGGATTCTCACTGTCAGTTTTGGCTGAAAACTCAGTTTAGTCCGTTCTAAATGGAATAGGTCCGTTCCGAACGAAATAGCCGATAAATATGGCTTCTCTCCCACCCAACTCATTTTATTTTGCGGTACATTTCCCTATCCCTTCCACTCCTTTCTTCTCCTTCAAGCTTTCACTCTCGAAACCGAAATTGGAGCTTAATTTTGCTTGTGATTCTCAAGGGGGCTTTCTTCCCGCGCTTTGAGTTTAACTTAGGTGAGTGATTCTTCTTGATTTCGTGTTAATCTTTCTTTTTGAGACGGAATTATGTAAATATAGTTCAAGCCGTGAATCAAAAGGTTTAACTCAATAGCTTTGCTCCAATGGAATTGTATCCAAATTATCTAGATCTTGAAAATGTGGGTGAGTGAATTTTCAATTTCCCCTTTTAATTTCTTATTATGATGTGGTTAGAGTTTTACCCTATTAGGCCATTAATCATGATCTAACCCATGTTTGGCTCTAATTAATAAATCCACCTTATAATGAGTCCTAACTCACTCTAATTGCTACTAAATAAATTATAATTAATTAATGACATGATTATTTGAGATTTATGATGGAACTTACTTTTATTGTATAACATGGAAATTAGGCCTGATAACGTCACTTTGGTTTAAAATTTTGTAAATCTCGTTAGCGTGGGGCGTGCAAACCCTACATGGATTGGGAGGAAATAGATGGTATTAGACATAGTGATAAATTCCAGAATTATCCCGGGTAAATGATACGATGGATACGGGACGTCAAGTATCATCTTGTTAGGAAATGTGCGAGTTCCTGAGCCCGGCTCATCTTGTTAGGAATAGCGGTTTTCTGAGCCATGCTCATCTTGTTTGAAAATGTGCGAGTTCCTGAGTCCGGCTCATCTTGTTAGGAATAGCAATTTTCTGAGCCATGCTCATCTTGTTAGAAAATGCGCGAGTTCCTGAGTCGGACTCATCTTGTTAGGAATAGCAATTTTCTGAGCCATGCTCATCTTGTTAGAAAATGCACGAGTTCCTGAGTCCTGCTCATCTTGTTAGGAATATCAATGTTCTGAGCCACTTGTACTCTGAATGGAGCGGGGAATGGCCCTCCCGTCTATTTGGCATTACTGTTGAATACTATCCCAACCCTCATTGTATGTGCATGTGTATTTATATAAAAATAACACTACTCTTGGAAAAGTAAAACTGAACGATCTCGCTTTCTTTTTCCCTTAATTCATAATTAATACATGGTTTGATTTGTTCACATTTAAGTATTTCTTTGGGGATAGCTTATGAGACGCGGCCCATCTTAATCACATAGCCCTAAAGCATTTCTCACTTAGTCGACTATCGACTAACTATACTTGTTCATTTGGTGTTTTTGTTTTGGGGCTAGGTGGGGAGTATGGAGCAGCTGGAGCGCAGGAGTAAATTGGTGAGGTTGCGTAGTGAGATCACAGTTTTGTGTATTGATTCGACCCTTTTGTCCTAGTTTTATGATGTCATATTTTGGAGATTTAAATGTCTTATTAGAATTTTTCTTCCGCTTATTATGATAGTAAAGGGTTGTATTCATATTGCACCGTGAATCTTTATTTTATATCATGTTATGTTATCTTTGTTATGATATTTGTTTAAGCCTTAACGTATCTATGGTACGATGCGGGTTGTCATGCTTATTTCATTTTGGGTGTGACAACTTAGTTGGTAACAGAGTAAAAAGTTCAATAACATGATTTAGGAAGCGTCCCGAGAGGGTCGAGTCTTAGGTTCGAGTTTTTCGGGCTTTTCGGTTTCGGGATCCGGAGTGAAGTCTAACTCATAGTCGTTTTTGTGGCAGCATGCCACCTAGGAGAGAAGGAGCTCCACGTGGGCGTGGGCGCGGCCGTCCACCACTTCGTGGCAGAGGCGGTGGTCGTGGAGCAGGTTGTAGCCCTTCGCCAGAGCGTCCGCTAGGACGTAGGGTGCCATCGCCCACGCCATCTGTGGTATCTTCATCCGCTTCATCTTGGGCGGTGCCTAACGCACTAAATCGTGATGAGATTCCTCCTCCACCCCCTTCTCGTTAGTTTCGTGGCGGTCTTGGACGCCGCCGGGGCACCGATTCTGTGTCTGGTGCATCTCTTGAGCGTCCCCACGAGAGATACCAGGAGCGAGACTTCGAGGCAAGTCACAATTTACATGACCCACCTATTCCTCCCGCTCATGACCCAGCGACTTTCTTGGACAACTTAGTCCGGCACTTGACAGATCGAGTTGGAGATCGAGAGCCGCATCATGCGGTATTGGTATCATTATTAGATGACATCACAAACTTTGGGAAACTAAACCCCAGAGCATTCTCAGGTCGGAGGGACCCGATAGCGGTAGATAATTGGTTATTAGAGATAGGCGAGAATCTAATATGGGCAGTTGTGACCCTAGGGGTTCAAGGATCCTGCTTCGCTAGAAGCAGGATACTTCATGTCTCTCTATTTATTACCATTGGATTAATGGGCAATGATATAGTCCAATAAGTATTAATAACTCTATTTAACGGTGGATGGGTTCCGTTAACAGTTTATTTTGGAAGTAAACCTGATCAAGGATCTTACCGGATATAAGTGTAATAATTTTTTGGTACTAGAAAACATCAAATCTTAGCATGTCATTTTCTTACTTTTGTTAACAAAAAAAATCAGGCGGTCGGGGCAAAATTATTTTAATCATTATATATCTTGTATACTACATTATTTTCTGTCATTTGATCTCTTATATGATATTACGTCTATGTCATTGTAGAAAAAAAATGATATTGAAGTATATAAAATAAAATACACAAAATATAACTGTTTATCAAAAATATTAAATAACTCCATGCTCTAATAATTTAAAACCAAGTCACGATTATCATGAAGTTACAGACCACAACAAAATACCAAGTCATAAAAAAATTCCAACTCTACTTGACAAAAACTATTAAATAACTCCATGCTCTAATAATTCAAACTAAGTCACAATTATCATAAAGTTACAGACCAGAACAAAATACTCTCAAATCATAAAGAATTCAACCACTACTTGACAAAAAATTTAAATATTGAAAGTCATAAATTTTAAAACATTATTTTTAATTTCTCCTCGCGCTATTATAATTTCAACCTAATGTTGCTTTCCACCATAAAATGATGCTGGTCCTAAAGAATTCATGGCATTGAGAAGCTGTGAAGCAGATCCAAACACAGACGATTCCTACATTAAAATAAAAAATAGTTTAATAAAATATAATTAAATATAACTAGTTAATTATATGAGACATAAAATATACCCGGATAAAACTACTGGACATCAATAATGATGATGCTGGCATTGGCATTACAGGGAATGAATCATTACTTACTTCATTTTGGAATTCCATATTCTTTCCTAAAAATCAATCATATAGGTAAATCATAGATTAATATTACAAGTCAATTAATAATGTATATATTACTTATTGTGCGTGTCAAACCTTTTCCACTTCTAGATCGCTCTAGTGAACTTCGAAAACGACGGAATCCGCGGCCTCCATCTCTCTTTTTTATTCCTTGAGGTTTTATAGAGGATTCTGTAACAACCTCATCTTCTGGCGTTGCTTCAGAGGTATTGGATGTAGCTCCTTCGTTCATCTGGTCATTTAGTGCATCAATATCGGCCTTGAACTCTTTTGCTTGTTTGTGTGCATGCTCGAATGCCGAATCAGATAATGAAGCTTTAGAAAGAATGGGGGTGTATGTTCTAATTAACGAACTGTACCGATTTCCTACAATCACTTCTTGAGCTCAATGAGGTCGTCTCTTGCGAACTCAATTCAAAACCGGCTTTAGCATCTTTACGCCATCTTTTTAGATAATACTTATCGGGGAGTTCTTTTATATTCATATAGTCAAGGACCTTTAAAACGTGACAGCACTGAATACCCATGAATTCAAATTTCAAACAACTACACCTAATGCTTTCACGAGATGCATCGTACTCAACTGTTTTCTCCCTTCTATTATTTTGATACCCGTTATCACTTTAAAACAGCTAGTTATCCCATTTTCACCACAATAAAATGCCTTGCAGCTTAGAAATAAATCATATTCCTTTTCAAAAACTTTATACACTTTAGGAGTGTAAATGCTAGCTACTTGCTTCAGTAAACCTTGAAATGATGTCACAACATTGCCCTGACTTGCATTAAAATCTGAAACCAGTTCAGTGTGACGCCGTTCTTCAAGAAGCCTATCAAAGTGCTCAAAAAAATCTAACAAATTCTTTTTCGAATCCAAATACCTCTTGATTACACTATTGATACTCTCACTTCTTTGCGTGCTCTTCATATCAGCACAAAACACTTGTCTCCCATACACCAAAGCCCATTTTTCTCGGTCTTTAAATAAATTCTTTAACCACTCATTTCCCACTAGGCTATATTTTTCTAACATAATCTGCCATGCACTAAGAAATTCATCTTCTTCTTCACAATCATATACGCAATAACTAAAATCCCGCTCAAAAGTTTTAGAACCCCTAATACATGGCTTAAATGCTTTGCTGCATTTTGGTACATGTGCCAGACACACAAGCGGTGAGTTGTATTTGGCCACACTTTTTTTATTGCCGCGCTCATTCCAGCATCTTGATCTGTTAATATTACTTTTGGTGTTTTTCCCTTAACCGCTTTGGTAAAAGTTTCAAATAGCCCAGTAAATGATGTGATTTTCTCATCATAAAGAAGACCACCTCCAAAAATTATAGTTTCTTTATGGTGATTAACACCAACAAAGGGTGCGAAAGGCCGGCCATATCCGTTTGTTTTATATGTTGTATCAAAATAAATAACATCCCCAAATATCTCAAAATCTAACAAAGAGCGACCATCAGCCCAAAAAATATTAGTAATATCATTTTCTTCATCCATATCTATATCAAAATAGAACAGTGGATCTTCTCGAACTCGTTTATTGATATATTTCATCACTGCTCCGGCATCTCCTTGTGCCATTGTATGCTTGGATTTGAGATAGGTTATGTGATCCGATGGGAGAAAACTAAGGAACTGTCGTCCCCCAACTTGTTTAGCCATAAAATCGTACGCTTGTTTCGGTTTCAAACCAACCGCCTTTGCAATATCCGCCAACGATTTTTGAGCCCCACTCATGTTTCTATGTGATTTCAAGAGGTTCCGGTTTTTTGGTGTTGCTAAACCATGGTTGTGGTTAGGATCAAAAGAAGTTATCTTATAAACGCCTTTGTCACACAACTTAATTGCCATGTGTGCCTCACAACCGGTACGTGTATCCATTTTTTGATATTTTGGAGGATTTGCATTTTCCGGTCTTTTTGCACGAAAACCCTCCTTATTACAACAAAAACTTCGAAAAATAAGGGTATCACCGGCATAATTTTTTCGAAATCCATTTTTCCGTATGCTAAATCCAACATGGAATGCATACATATTATAGAACTCGTAAGTGGCTTCTTCAGACGGGAATTCCATATCTAATTCTGGTGTAATGGAAGTGTTGAAATTTTCTTCTTGCGAGCTTTCGGAAGATGAATCCTCAGATTGCTAGACAAAACAAATAAGCAAATAAGACAAAATAATTATTAATTTCAACACATTTGTTGAATATGAGATACTTGAATATCATTATGTCAGGTGTCAAATATAATGTCACACTTTGCTCTATCCATTTGTTGAATATCAATTTAATTTTCAAAACAGTAAATGAAAAACAAAATGAAAAACAACTTTGTTTTCTTAGATTACGCAGTTCTTCATATGGATCAAACATGAATATATATCTATAACAAAGTATTTATGTAGGGAGAAAAGCTACTTCAATAGTTTAACAATTAGAAAACAAAATAAACCTCAGATGAAGTATGAGATAATTGGATGCTCTCTTCGATTGCTTCCATGAGAAAATAATAATTATATGTTTTTGTTTTGAAAAGATTTAGAGTAAAAAAGAAGTTTAAAATGTTCCGTTCAAAAGAATTACAAAATATAAATTTATTTCATAATGTATCTATTTAGATCAGGTAAGATCTTTGATTAGGTTTACTTCCAAAATAAGCTGTTAACGGAACCCATCCACCGTTAAATAGAATTATTAATATTTATTGGGCTATATCACAGCCCATTAATCAAACGGTAATAAATAGAGAGACATAAAGTATTCTGCTTCGCTGGAAGCAGGATCCTTGAACCCGTGACCCTAGAGGCTATTGTAGAGGTTGCTGCGACATGGTTACAGCATGAGGCGGTACAGTGGTAGTTTGCATGTCGCGGTTCTTAAAAAAATTCCATGAAACTTGTTCGAGATTGCATTTGCCGATGAGTATATTCCAGAGACTTCCATGCGTGATTTCGAGGATCAGTTCAGGGCGCTGGATCAGGACACTCGATCAGTGGATGAGTTTATTGCAAGAATTTACTCGTTTGGCTTGTTATGCACCTTCTTTTGTAACCACGGAGGCGAGACGGGTCAGTGAGTTTGTGAGGCGCTTGAGGCCTGACCTGAAGCATGATGTGAGTATCTTTGGTACCAAATTCGATTTTCCCAGAGTGTGCGAAGCGGCGAGACACTACGAATGGCTTGCACGAGAGTCAGGCAGAGGCCCATCACCTAGTCAGCCCAGTCACTCTCGACCCAACTCGGGACGGAACATGAACAGAGCGACCAAGCGGCCAAGAGAGGATCGTACGATATATATGCACTATCGGGCGCCCGATGCGGGGCCGAAGGAGCGACAGACCATATGTCGCCAATGTGGCAGGATGATGAGGGGGGACATTGTAGGAGGGCTCTTGGTTTATGTTACAATTGCGGGGAGTCAGGACACTTCGTTAGAGATTGCTCTCATCCTATGAGACAGGAGAGACCAGTGCAGCAGCCGGCCGGACAGGTGCAGACTAAGAGACAACCACCTCGGGAATCCGGGCAGGGCTCAGGGACATTGGATGCAACAATGGTACTGAAAAAGGGGTCAGCTTTAGCGAGTAGAGCTCCTGAGAGGGAGATGCCATGTGTCTCTCCTCCCCCAACAGGAGGTGGAGGAGGCACCAGCAAACCGACACGAATGTAGTTATAGGTATCTTTAACATTTCGGATGCACCCGCATTAGTATTATTTGATTCAGGCGCAAGTCACTCATTTGTGGCCCGTGAGTTTGTTGATATTCAAAATTGGGTCCATGACCCCTCTGAAATTAGTTTGTCTATTTGTACACCCTTGGGAACCGCAGTTTCGACTGGTAAACAGTGTACATGGAAGATAATAGTGATTGGCAAGCGAGAGTTTCCGGCAGACTTCATGGTGCTTAAGATAGGAGGTTTCGATGCCATCTTGGGAATGGATTGGCTAGCGCGTCACCGGGCGACGATCCAATGTCGGGAGCAGCGGGTACATCTCGACCTAGAGGATGGGCTGCGAATCAGCATAAAAGTCCGAAACCTCGGCCACGAATTGCCATTCATTTCGTCTTTAGCAGCGTATCATTTGATGGCTAATGAGTGCTTGGCGATCCTTGCAAGCGTGCAAGCGGATGTTGATGGTGTGTGCTTGGAGGATATTCCTATTGTACGTGAGTACGCAGAGGTATTTGCCGAGTTGTCTGTGTCACCCCCAGAGAGGGACGTGCAGTTCGGAGTTACGCTAGTACCTGGTACGAGACCGATTTCTAAAACTCCTTACCGTATGGCGCCACCCGAACTGAAGGAGCTGAAGATCCATTTGCAGGAATTGCTGGACAAGGGGTTTATAAAACTGAGTGTATCGCCTTAAGGAGCCCCTGTTCTGTTCGTCAAGAAAAAGGACGGGACTTTGAGACTCTGTGTCGACTATAGAGAGATAAACAAGGTGACAGTGAAGAATCGTTACCCGCTACCGCGCATTGATGATTTGTTTGACCAGTTGAGGGGCGCGACGGTGTTTTTAAAAATTGATTTGCGTACGTGGTACCATCAGCTACGCGTGCGGACTAAAGATGTAGATAAGACAATATTTCACAGCCGTTATGGTCATTATGAGTTCTTGGTAATGCCTTTCGGATTGAGGAACGCACCGTCTGCCTTTATGGATTTGATGAATCGTGTGCTACGACCCTATTTGGATACCTTCGTGGTCATTTTTATCGACGATATTGTGATCTATTCCCGGACCTGGGAGGAGCACGAGGAGCACTTACGAACCGTGCTTAACACTCTCTTGAAGCATCGACTATATGCCAAATTCAAAAAGTGTGAGTTTTGTTTAAATGAGGTGGCATTTTTGGGTCACGTGATTTCGAAGGACGGGTTGAGGGTGGACCCAGAGAAGGTCAAGGCTGTAGTAGACTGGCAACGGCCTAAGACAGTTACTGAGATTCAGAACTTCCTGGGTTTGTGTAATGTGTATTTTTACACACATTTTTAGGGTTTTTATCATATAAAATTCACCATTAAATCACATAAAATGCTTAAAAAATGTTTAAAATTAATAAAAAATATTTTTGAAACTCTTAATACACTTTTGTGTGATTTTTCAGGTAAAAAGAGCAAGAAAGTGATATTTGGATGACTTGCTGAAAAGTGAACTCTAAATAAAATGCCGATATGCAAATCCTGGGCCAAGGATGGCCGAATTCTCGACAAATCTTGGCGGAAAACCCTACACATGCCTCTCCGACCTCTACAACCTTATCCAACCCACCATCCATGTCGAACCTTAAAAATCCAGAGAGTTAAAAAAGTCAAACCCAAAAACCGCCTTTGACCAAAAAATTAACTTTACCAAAACCGGGTCATGTGTGGTGTCAACACGAAGGTCTCGACGATACGAATCCAACGGTACGAATCTCGCGAAAAAATACCTTCTAGAACTCTCTTAAATTCGGACCACTCATGATTTCACACGTGGCAAGGGCTGGTGGAAGTGATAACTTTGACGAAAAATAATAAAGGCACCCAGAAATAGCACACAGATAGAATTTATATAGGAAAATGAGGAGAAATGTTTAATATCCCCCAAATTACTACCTAAAGGTAAAATCGGATGAAACCTCTTTCTTTAGTCCCACAAGCTTTGTTTTTAATTTTTGCAAGGTAAATTCTCCTATAAATAAACCCTCACACATCCATTCTCTCATCCATTCTCACACCACTGTACATATCACTCTTCTTCTTCCTCTTTCTCCATGGATGACTTTTTTAAGTTTGTCCAAAAACCTAATTTCTTTTTGGTGCCTTGAGATAAAAGGGAGCCAAGCTTCAAGAGGGAAGTCTCATTCTAGAAGGAGCGAGATTTGAAAGAAGATTCAAATCGACCAAGGAGGGTCTAGCTTGAATCTCCATTATTTGGTTTGATTAATTTTCTCTTCTTTTTCCTTATTTTTTCTCGCTTTTGTTGAATTAATAATTTGTCAAGCATATGTGTAAATTTTGTTTGTGTGTGCATGCTTGAGTAGTTTTGTGTAGGGAAAGACTTTTTGTATAATTTGTGATGAAATCTTGTGTTTAATTTGGGCATTCCTTTTTTTTTTGGTTTAAGAATATTAGCTTAAGAACACTTAAATTGTTGAGTTAAATTATTTGGAAGAATATATTTGATTCAAAACTTGAATATTAAATTAATTCTAATTAGAAGATTAATTTTGATTTAAATTGTGACGTGTTTAGGAGCTATTTAATCATTTGAACACTTGGAAGAGGTTTTTGTAATTAAGTTAGGTTTTAAATCGAGTTTATGTAAAACTTGAAAGTGGAAGTTTTTGAGTTGAACTTAGTCTTTGATTTATTAATTGATCAATTTTTGGAAGGAAATTTATCAGATCTTGCTTTTTGAACCATTTAAATAAATTGCTACTTTTTTTGATTAATGATTTACATGTTATATAAATTGTCATACTTTCCCTACAAATTTTATTAACTTTTATTATTTTGGTGCACTTGTTTCTATCATCTTGAACAACTGCATCATACACATTTTTATTGTTCTTAAATCATAACCCTTGGAATTTGTATAAGCACTTAGTACTTGAAATTGATTTGTGAACTTGTTTTACTTAAGGCCAGTCTCCTTGTGTTCGACACCCTAAACTCAATGCCATGTCACTTTGTGAATGAATTAGGGAACTTATAAATTATTTTGTTAACACGTGATTACACCACGACACGTTTTCGCATTATTACAGTTTGGCAGGTTACTACTGCAAATTCGTAGAAGGATTTGCACGACTTGCATTTTCGTTGACTCAGTTGACGCAAAAGGGGGTGAAGTTTTAATGGACCGATGAACGTGAATGCAGTTTCCAGGAGTTAAAAGGTCGGCTAGTTTCGGCGCCCATTATGACCTTGCCGATGGAGGGTCTTGAGATTGACGTGTTTTGTGACGCGTCGCGACAGGGCTTGGGTTCTGTGCTTATGCAGGAGCATAGGGTAATTGCTTATGCATCAAGACAGTTGAAAACCTACGAGAGGAACTACCCGACGCACGATCTAGAGTTAGCTGCAGTAGTATTGGCGTTAAAAATCTGGAGGCACTACCTTTATGGAGAGAAGTGCAAGATTTCACCGATCATAAGAATCTCAAGTACATTTCGATCAGCGCGAACTAAACTTGAGGCAGCGTTGTTGGTTGGAGGTGTTGTGTGACTTTGACAAGTCCATACAGTATCATCCAGGGAAAGCCAATGTCGTGGCAGATGCCTTGAGCCGCAAGAATCATGGGAATGCGGCCGCCTTGCTGACATGTCAGCCTAGATTCTTATTGATTTGAGACGGCTAAATATATACGTGCAGGTGACGAGGTCGCGAGTCTTTCTGGCTAGCCTATTAGTTCAACCTACCTTAATGGAGAGGATTCGCGCGGCACAAGTCGAGGATCCTAGGACACGTCGGATACAAAACCGAATGGCTATAGGCAAGGTCCCACACTTTTTGGTAGAACTAGAGGGAACCTTGCGACTCGAAAAATGTGCAAATGTGCCAGAAACATTGCGACGCAAGATTATGGAGGAGGCCCATGAGTCAAGCTACTCGACCCATCCGGGAGAGACGAAGATGCATCAGGATCTTCGCGTCTCCTATTGGTGGCCTGGTATGCGACGAGAGATAGGCGATTTCGTTTCGAGGTGTCTGGTTTGTCAACAAGTGAAGGCTGAACAAAAGACGTCGGCGGGGCTTCTCCATCCCTTACCGCTGAAAGAAGGTAAGTTTGAGGGGATCACGATAGATTTCGTGACCGGTTTGCCACGCACACGACAAGGTAACAATGCAGTCTGGGATTATAGTAGATCGGTTGACCAAGGTGGCAAATTTTATTCCGTTTAAATATGGGACGTCCGGTGAGGAGATGGCCCGGATTTATATGCGTACCATATTTCGGCGTCATGGAACGCCGGTAGCGATCGTGTCCGATCGAGATACGTGTTTTACCTCCAAGTTTTGGAGAGGCTTTCAGGCGGGTATGGGTACGAACTGACTTTTAAAACTGTTTACCACCCTCAGACTGATGGGCAGTCGGAAAGGACGATTCAGACTCTAGAGGATATGCTGAGAGCATGTGCGATCACAATGGGCAGATCTTGGGGAGAGCACCTACATCTGAGCGAGTTTGCATATAACAACAGTTACCATGCGAGTATTGGAGTAGCACCTTTTGAGGCGCTTTATGGAAAGTGTTGTCGTACGCCATTATTTTGGGACCCTGTGGGGTCGGAGCAGCCACTGGGACCCGATTTGGTGCAGGAGAGTGCCGATCACCTCGTGTGGTGAAGGAGCGCCTAAAGACGACCCTGTATATGCAGAAAAAGTATACAGATCCCTCTCGCCGACATTGGCTGGGGTGCATAATGTCTTCCATGCCTCGCAACTTCGGAAGTATCTTCGTGGAGAGGGACACGTCTTGGACTTCTCCGAACTCCGTTTCGAGCCCAGTCTGAACTATGAGGAGGTCCCGGTCGTTGTGCTAGATAATCACGAGCAAGTGTTGCGTAGCAAGATCATCAAATACGTGAAAGTCCAATGGAGCAATCATTCTGAGCGAGAGGCTACCGGGGAGTGCGAGGAGGATATTCGGAAGAGGTATCCGAATCTTCTCCCACCTTTACCTCCGCCTCCACCACCAGGTTGGTATTTCTTACGTTTAGAGGACTAAACGTCTCTTAAGGAGGGAGTGATGTAAAGTCCAAAAAATAAAAAAATCCATTCCGAAATAGCCGATAAATATGACTTCTCTCCCACCCAACTCATTTTATTTTGCGGTTCATTTCCCTCTCCCTTCCACTCCTTTCTTCTCCTTCAAGCTTTCACTCTTGAAACCGAAATTGGAGCTTGATTTTGCTAGTGATTCCGAAGGGGGCTTTCTTCCCGCGCTTTGAGTTCAACTTAGGTGAGTGATTCTTCTTGATTTCATGTTGATCTTTCTTCTTGAGACGAAATTATGTAAATATAGTTCAAGCCGTGAATCAAAAGGTTTAACCCAATAGCTTTGCTCCAATGGAATTGTATCCAAATTATCTAGATCTTGAAAACGTGGGTGAGTGAATTTTCAATTTCCCCTTTTAATTTTCTATTATGACATGGTTAGGGTTTTACCCTATTAGGCCGTTAATCATGATCTAACCCCATGTTTGGCTCCAATTAATAAATCCACCTTATAATGAGTTCTAACTCACTCTAATTGCTACTAAATAAATTATAATTAATTCATGACATGATTATTTGAGATTTATGATGGAACTTACTTGTATTGTATAACTTGGAAATTAGGCCCGGTAACGACACTCTGATTTAAAATTTTGTAAATCTCATTAGCGTGGGGCGTGCAAACCTCTACATGGATTGGGAGGGAATAGATGGTATTAGACGTAGTGATAAATTCCAGAATTACCCCGGGTAAATGATACGATGGATACGGGACATCAAGTATCATCTTGTTAGGAAATGTGCGAGTTCCTAAGCCCGGCTCATCTTGTTAGGAATAGCGGTTTTCTGAGCCATGCTCATCTTGTTAGAAAATGTGCGAGTTCCTGAGTCTGGCTCATCTTGTTAGGAATAGCGATTTTCTGAGCCATGTTCATCTTGTTAGTTCATGAGTCTGACTCATCTTGTTAGGAATAGCAGTTTTCTGAGCCTTGCTCATCTTGTTAGAAAATGCGCGAGTTCCTATGTCATGCTCATCTTGTTAGGAATAGTAATTTTCTGAGCCTCTTGTACTTATTATGAATGGAGCGGGGAATGGCCCTCCCGTCTATTTGGTACTACTGTTGAATACTATCCCAACCCTCAGTGTATGTGCATGTGTATTTATATAAAAATAACACTACTCTTGGAAAAGTAAAACTGACCGATCTCGCTTTATTTTTCCATTAATTCATAATTAATGCATGGTTTGATTTATTCACATTTGAGTATTTCTTTGGGGATAGCCTATGAGACGCGGCACGTCTTAATCAGCTAGCCCTAAAGCGTTCCTCACTTAATCGACTCTCGACTAACTATACTTGTTCATTTGGTGTTTTTGTTTTGGGGCTAGGTGGGGAGCGTGGAGTAGCTGGAGTGCAGGAGTAGATTGGTGAGGTTGCGTAGTGAGATCACGGTTTTGTGTATTGATTCGATCCTTTTGTCCTGCTTTTATGATGTCATATTTTGGAGACTTAAATGTCTCATTGGACTTGTTCTTCCGCTTATTATGATAGTAAAGGGTTGTATTCATATTGCACCATGAATTTTATTTTATATCATGTTATGTTATCTTTGTTATGATATTTGTTTAAGCCTTAACGTATCTATGGTACGAGGCGGCTTGTCGCACTCATTTCATTTTGGGTGTGACAGAAAGTAGTCATCCATATCGGTGTCTTGTATTAGGTTTGATAGGCCCACTACGTATCCCCAAGCTTTTGACACTAATCCTTGCGAGACGGATTAACAGCTTCTCAAGGATTGATTTAATTTCCTTGTTGGTAATTTCAGCGGGTCCATTGATTTGGGGATGGTATGCGGTTGACATTCTATGTTGTACATGATCATTTTTCAAGAGGTTGGCTATATACTTGTTATTAAAGTGAGAGCCCTATCACTAATGATATCCTTAGGAAATCCAAAATGCTGAAAGATGTTCTTTTTGACAAACTCAGTCACCGTTTTGGATTTGGCATCCGTTGTTGGTATGGCCTCCACCCACTTAGAGACATAATCCACACACAAGAATGTACAAATATCTATTGAATTGAGGGAAGAGATCCATGAAATACATCTTTCATATGTCGAAAAGCTCACAAAACAATAATGTTTTGAGAGGTATTTCATATATACGGGATGGATTGCCTGTCTTTTGGCAATTTTCACAACTCTTTACAATGGAATGAGTGTCCTTGTAAAGAGTTGGCCAAGTCCACTTTGGAGTACCTTGTAGCTTGTGTGTTGGGCTCCAAAGTGGCCCCCACATTCAAGAGAGTGACAGAAAGATAATACTGAGATAAAGTAGTAGCACGAGTCATTTTTGAGTTATGTCATTTCGAGAGCGAGAGAGTGTGACGGGAATTTGACCCGTCTCCAAGAATTTGGCAATGTCTGCGTACCGAGGCATCACATCGTGAATTGCATAGAGGTGCTCGCCAGGAAATAGCTCGTTGATTGGGAGAATGTCATCTTCATTCATTGGGAGTCAACTGAGGTGGTCGGCGATGAGTTTTTTCGTGCCTTTTTTGTCTCGGATTTCTACGTCAAATTCTCGAAGGAGAAGAAACCATTGTAAGAGGCGCGGCTTGCACTCCTTCTTCTTGATTAAGTACTTCAGCACTGCATGACCTGAAAAAACAATCACCTTTGTTCCGACCAAATATGATCGAAACTTTTTCAATGCATAGATAATAATTCTTTTTCCGTGGTCGTGTAATTGCGCTGTGTACCATAAAGTGTCCTAGAATCGTAATAAATAATGTGAAGATCCTTACCGAACCGTTGGCCGAAGACGGCATCAACGCTCAATCCACTTGCGTCGGAATGGAAGATTCTAGTCAGGTGGCTTGATTATCGGGGGCGGTGCACAACTTCTCCTTAAGGATGTCAAATGCCTTCTTGCAAGTGTCTTCAAAGTTGAACCTAGCATCTTTTTGGAGAAGTCGACAGATTGGTTGCGCAATCTTTAAAAAAACGCATGTAAAAGCCCGTGCGGCCTAAGAATGAATGCACATCCTTCACATTGCCAGGGTAGGGCAATGTCTTGATTACGTCGACATTCACCTTATCAACCTCCAAGCCATTCTCTAAAACAAGATGACTTAACACAATTTCTTGGCTCACCATAAAGTTGCACTTCTCAAAATTCAAGATAAGGTCAGACTCAACACATTTCTCCATTTTCAGGCCCAAATTGGTCAAACACTCATCAAATTAGTTGTCATAAATGAAGAAATCATCCATAAATACTTCTATGAACTTTAAAATATATTTAGAGAAAATAGAAATCATGCACCTTTGGAATGTACCTGGAGCGTTGCACAACTCGAATGGCATCCTTCAATACGCAGAGATTTTTTCCATTTAGCGTTACGGAGAGTATGATTTATTTTTCAAGGTGTGTTATGGGGTAAATGGAGATGTATGTTTTGAAAGTCAATGGAGGGAAGTCTGAAGATGATATACGCATTTTGGTAATGGTGCCAACGCGTTTTGCTTTAATCCATTTGTTGCTGGGGTTTAATGGTTCACTCAGTACATGAATTCAATGCACTCTCCATGCACCAGTCCATGCATGATGATTGGACTCAAGACTTGACTCGTGCCAGTTATGAATCATTTTGTGCAGTGTATGGTACATGGTTGTAGTATTAAGTCATAGGCCATCATGACTTTGAATTTGGGCCATGAGTTTTGATCAGTTAAACAGGCAATGTTATCAACTCAGGTTCTAAATGGTCAAGCCATGTTGGTATGGTTGAATCAAGAATATTCCTCCTTTATTCTTCATGACAACCCGCTCATAAAATTTATTCTCTCTACACATGTCTCTTGGTGACTGGGTTGACTTGGACCGATTGACCGAATTTTCATTTTCCATTTCTAAGAGTTCTAGAAGGTCTTTTTTTCGTGACGTTTGTCTCGTCGAGCTCTTCGAATTGGTACCCCATTTGACCTCTTTTGGGATTGTTGACTTTTGGTCAACGGGGTGATTTTCCGGGTTTGACTTCCATCTTTTTGTAGATTTTTAAGGTTTGGCTTGGATGGTTAGTCGGAGAAGCATCATAAAAAGTTGTATAAGTCTATGTAGGTTTTTCGCGGAGATTTATGGAGAATGCGATGATCCTTAATCCAGGATTTGCATATCGGTCCTTCATTTGGAGTTGACTTTGTACCAAGTCCTCCAAATATCCTTTTCTTGGTCTTTTTACCTAAAAAATCACATGAAAGTGTATTAAGAATTTCAAAAATAATTTTTATTAATTTTAAACACTTTTCATACATTTTGTGTGATTTAAGGGCGAATTTTATATGATAAAACCCTAAAAATATGTAAAAAAATACACATTACACCCAACAATACAAACCCCTTACAAGGACGCAATAGTAGAATTCCTTGTGACCTTCACCTACAATAAAGATGACAAAATTGTGACCTATAGGTTGCGGAGCTTTTGATGGAGGATGCCACTTCGCAACTTTGGAAGCGTGTTATCCGTCATTAACGAAGGAAGGGGACCAAAGAGGATCCAGGGATATGGAAGAAGAGGCTTTTTGGAGACAATCTCGACCCACCGAGGGACGGTCACCTCATTCCGTCTTGATAAAATTTGGAACTTTACGATGAAGGTCACCCTGCGGGCCTTAGTGGCGATAATTTTTCCAAGGGCACCCATCGTCTGGAGAAATGGGGATACTCCGGAGCACTATGAAACCCTCGGTGTCACAACCAATGTTCACAAGCTGATCGCAGAGCAATTCCAGATGCTTAACAACTCCGGCCCCAAGGATCGACTGAAGTGCGGCCATCCCGTGACCCACGTTGCCTATTTCCTCTCCATTCCAATCGATAATGACTTGGGATTGGGGACCGAGCCTCTGAACATCGATAGGTTAGTAGAATATGCATTCATGATGTGCAATGACAGCATCCTGCAGACCACAAAGCAACTCTGGATCAATCAGCCTAATGAAGAAATGATGAACATCGCCAGTCCCGACAACTGGCTTCCACCACCGATATAAGAACTCGCGCAAGACATAGGTGGAGAAGCACCTCCAACATCCAGAAGCTCGGAGGCACTTTTGAGAGGATATTCATCGAGATGGAAAATCTTCAAGCACAAACTACATAGATGGTAGAAGCTTTCAAAGCGGTGTAGAATAGATAGAGCAAATGAGGACTATGTGGACCAGATAGACAACCAAATGGGGAGATGTGACGGCATCTCACGGAGTACGGAGGAATGGCGAACCAACTGTAGGAATACCTCAATGAACAACGCAACCCGCTACCTAGTGACTTCTTCTTGGTGACGATAACAATTTCCATACTCCCCTTTTAGGTATTACCATTAGCTAGCGAAGTGCACCAGGGCAGTGCTTAATTTAATCTTGGGGGGAGTTTACCTTCATGCATTTCATTTTCCTTTATATATTTGTTTATTTCTTCTTTTTAATTCTCTTTGCATGTTAGTTTAATTTTTAGTCTCTCGTATAAACACATGGAGAGGATAGGAATAGATGCATTAGTGACTATAAGCACCGAGGTCATTCGTATAAACTACTTGTAGAGACTTTAGATGAGGAGGGTTAGTATGCCTGTATCAGCGATGGGCGATTTCAGAAGGTCTCTAGTGCGACGAAGGCCTTGCCTCGGTAGAACCTCAGCCTACCTTGCAACTGTGACCTCCATTCCACTACTCGATAACCAACCCTCATCACCCCTTATATCCATCTATATCTAATAACCACTCCACTCCACCATTCATCCAGCACCTCTTCAAACCACGAAATGAGGAGAGATCTACGCAATTATGAGTTTGTAAGGGCCAAAATAAGAATGAAGAGAACAAGTCCCAAAGTGCAGTTACAATTATTGCACTGACCAAGTCGTGCGTCGCAAGAGGTGACAGACAATGCACGAGCAGGACGAAGGGACTGAGACAAGTCACTTAATTTAGGTAAGGAGAAAGAGGAAAATCAGGCTAGTGACTTGCCCCGTAACAGGAGGAATGTGGAAAAAGAAGTTTGTGCCACTCAACTTAGCCAAGGAGAAAAAAAGGAAAATCAGGCTAGTGACTTGCCCCGCAACACGAACAATGCAGATAAAAGTTTGTGTTGCTCACCTTAGCCAAGGAGAAAAGAGGGAAATCAGGATAACGACCCAACTCGCGATAGGAGGCACGAACAAGATAAAGACAGCGAAACGAAGAAAAATCCGGTGTGTTGTATAGGTATATAATAAAATAGCTTTATAAATTATCCTAAATTACTCAGTTTCGATCGCATGCGCACCATCTCTGCATAGCAATTTGGGTGTCAAATCCACAAGGAGGAGTTGATATTTTTAGTTTCTTTTAATGCAGTTCGGATTAAATTGTTAAATTAGTTTTGTTTTTTTTATTTTTAGAAATAAAATAAAATAAAACAAAGAAAAGATGGTCGCTTATTGGACCGTGGACTAGGATGTCACGATCCCTATCCATGGTAGTAGGTAGTCTTAAGTTGATAAAAGAGGATTTTAGGGGTCAAGTTCTTTCGTAAATCTCCGACTAATCTCTTTCTTCTTTGTCAGTGTTGTTTTCGTTTCGACATCCGCCTTGCTCAGGTTCTCGGTCATCTAGAGGAAAGTCACTTATCCTCATACTATTTTGGAATCAAGAACTGTGATGTGGTCTGAGGAAGTCTTTTCTGCACTAACTCGCCATGACGGCCAAAGTTCGTGCTTGAAACGCAAGAGTATCTCACTTGTCCTTGCACGGAAGCGCTCTCACTTTATCCTCCTCAAGCATCCCTTCTGGTCCTCCTAACTCCTTAACTTAGTCCTCAAAGTAGAATGACACTTTCTTTACTCGCTCTACCAAGTTTTGTTTTGTTATTCGAATCGGCATGATTTCATTTCCAATGTCTCAGATGAAGGGGTAAGTAATTCGTCATCGGCCGTCAGTCTTTACCACGTGGTCTAACACCAAGGTGCAAGGTTTAGGCGTAGAGACCAAGTTTCTTCTGGCTTACTTGCTTGCTTACATGCATAACAGTAATGTCGTCGTCCCAATTCTCTCTCTCTCTCTCTCTCTCTCTCTCTCTCTCTCTCTCTCTCTCTCTCGATCTGTCCCCATTTGCCCCTTTCGTTTAAAGATCCTCCACCAGAGACAGTTTCTTCACCGAGCACAAACCGTAATGTCATCGTTCAAATCTGACCGCCGCTCAAGGACAATCACCCGTGAGATCAAAATCTGGCAGCCTCTCAGCTTTTTCTAGTCATTCATGGAAAGTGCGAGATCGAAATTATGAACTATTTTTGGACAACATAATTACTCTCAATTTTAAAAACTCACTTAGTTTCCACAGAAAGGTGGGCACAAAAAGTGACCCCACTTTGAGTGCCAATCATGAATCTGGTAAATCATATGCTCCATTTTCTCTACACGGTCCAACATTAGTTGCTACACCATCCTAAATTGCGTCAATAGTGTCATTGCCTGATCCACCTTTTGTTCGCAGCTTTTTATGCAGTCCAACAGTTCACCGATCTTATCGTTGTCAATTGATCTGCCCCTTTTTTCTTCTCATGTTCCTCTCTATGATTGGTGGCTTCCACCATCTCCACTTTCTTCAGTTTCCTCGATGCTCAGGTTTGGTCTCTGTAATGTGTATTTTTATACACATTTTTAGAGTATTTATCATCTCAAATTCAATCGAATTTCACATAAAATGTATGAAAAAGACTCATAACTCATAAAACATAATTTGAAACCTCTTAATACATTTTTGTGTTATTTTACAAGCGAAAAGGCCATAAAAAGAAGGATTGGAGGACTTATTCGAAAGTCAACTCCAAAAGAAGCACCATAACGCAAATAATGGGCCAACGATGGCCAAATTATCCCTAAAACCCTCACATTTCTCATACACATACTTCTCTAACCTTAAACGATAAACAACGTCGGTGGAAAAGACCAAGCATTGGAACGAGTAAGAAACGACCACAAAACATTATGAAAACGTCAACTGTCTCACGACGTTCTTCAGCGGAACCGATATGTAAACCGACCACGTTCGGTCCCAAAACAGAGAAGAAACGTCCACGTTTCCTATGACGTTCGTATCGGAACGTGACGTTCCGATCAAATGAATCCTAACCATCGTTTTACACCTCAAATAAACCTAGCAGCGCAAGAATAAAGAAAATGCGACGCGCAAAAATTCTGGTCAAAACTGAAAAGTCAACCGTCGCAGTCAAGTCAACCCTTTCTCTCTCAAAAATGCGATTTTTTTTCGAAATGCTCGGAATTGAACAAACTCACCATCATTTGACTCGTCTTGACAAGACAAGCACAACCGTATGATTAGTCACCGCTGGAACGGCCGGAGTTGGCCGGAAAACGCGAAAAACCTCCTGTCAGCCATGAAAATAGACCGTTTGAGCTGAGGAATTCTCGAGCTTTCCATTCCCTCCACAGACCTCTAATTGACAAAATTCCAACACCATTCTCTTCTTCTGGATCCACTCTTTCCAACCATATAAATAACTCAGAAAATGATGAAGAATTGAGTGAGATAATCGAGTTTGAAATAAGTGTTCGACGAAATTCAAATCTGTTTTTGCTGAAATTACTCAATTCGGGCTGAAAGTTTTCAAGTCCATATCTCGCTTCACAGACCTCTTTTTCATGCAAAACCAATTCCATTATCTTCTTCTCTCTCCCCTCTTTCCATGGATATCAAGAACACAGAAAACTATGAAGAAATGAGTGAGATATTCGCGTTTGAACTCATGCACACGAACTGTTTGACGAAATAACTTGAACAGATTTTTGAAACTATTTTTTGCCGCCATTGTTGAAACTCAAGGTTCATGAGGTGTTAGAAGCTAAAAATAGAATGGGAGGCTTGTAAAAATCATGGTGCATCTCTATGGAATGGTAATTTGATCGAAAAACGGATGGAGATATGAGTTCTAATCACCACTTTGGTGGTTTTCGGGTTAATTCTCAAGCTGGTGGTTAACGATGAAATTCGAGTAAATGGAGGATAATTAGAACATAAAATTCCGTTTGTAGCATCTTGGGAGGTTGAGAAAAAGTGCCTAAGTCATAATTTTCAATGTTGTTGGCTGAAACTCGAGTTTGAGCTCGAGAAGCCATTAATGGCGGAGCTGGAGGTAATACCGGGCAGCAGTTGGTAAAATTGGAATAACTCGAGTTTTACTCAACCGTTTTGCATCATTCAAAGCCCCACAGATTCATCAGGATAAGAGGAACATCTTTCTTATGGAAACTTCGTGCTAAAAATTATCGAGTCAAGAGTTATAACTGATTGTTTGAAGAGGAGCGGAAATTTGGCAGAAACGGTACTCGCGCCCAACCGACTCATTTCACGAATTTCAACTCGCTGTGATACAGGAAATCAGGAATTTTTGTTCAAAAACTCAGCGCCAAACTGAAATCGTGCGTGACTCATTTCATCCTATCCGTGACCCGTTACGCCATGGATAATCGCAGACTGCACGAGCGATTCAAACTCAGACTGGATCTGAGAATTTTTTCGCCAAATCAAAAACAGAGCAAAATTAAACCGCGAAATTCTCATCCAATTCTCAACCATTTTCAACGAAATTTCGTCCACACCCTCAGTACAACCTCTTGATCCGCCTGAACCAATTACATGTCTCGATTTGTCCCCTACTCTCCTCTCCATTCAAAACAGGCCATTGGACTCTCAAGTCCATTTCAGCCTATAAAACACCGCTCAAGCCTCTTCATTGAAGACACCACTCTTCAATAATCTTCTCTAACCTCTAGAATCTCCATTAATGAGTTTCAAGCTTTCTTGAGCTCTAATTTTCGTTTTTGAGTGAAATTGCGCAATTTGGGGTTGATTTGGGGAAAATTCGAATCGGTTGATTCTAGCTTGAATCGAGCGGCAATTGGAGCTTCAAATCGACTCAAGGAAGCTACTGGCTGGTCTTCCAACTCTCGGTTTATTTTAATTTTCTTCTAATTAGTCGATTTGAATTTTAGATCACAAGAACCCAATTTTGTAATAATCATGATGAAATCTTGTTCAATTCTTGTTCTTGTGATTATGAGTGAGTAAATCTAGATAGGGAAAGGAATTTGTGGTTTGTATGCATGAAATCTTGCTTTAATTTCGTGTAATTTTGCTGAATTTGAATGAATAGTCATGAACACACACAATTTTGAATAAATTGGGGAAAAGTGCTTAGCTTGGTATTTTTTGTCAATTGACCTATTAAATTTGATGTTTATTGACTTGTTAATCGTCTGGAATATTTAGCTTAGTATTTTGTGTGATTAATTTGGAGTTGTGATTGATTGAATTGAAGTTTTGTTTAAAATGGCTGTTTTGAATTAAAATAGCAATTGAATCAATTTCTTGAGTGGATCTTAGCTTAGATCGCTCAAATCTATCATTTAAATCTGAAAAGTTATACCCTAAGTGATTAATGATTGTTACACATCACAAATTTCCTTCAAACCCCTATTTTTAAACCAAAAATCAAACCCTAATCCAGTTTCAGTTTTGCTGCTGTTGCTTTTCTGTTTTTCAGTGTTTTTACCTTAATTTCGTGTCTAATTCCGATCTGAAAAATTAAAGAAATATTTTTAAAATTCAGTTCTCATTTAGTAGATAATTTTCAAAACAAATTTTGCCCAATTCCAATTTGTAATCTGTGAGATATCAATTTTCTAATTTTGTAATATTTCTGTTTTTAAACTTTCTGTCCAGATTTACTGTTTCTTTTCTTCTGAATTTTAAAAATATATAAATAAATACTAAAAATACAAAAATAGTCCTACTGGAAGTGTTTTGAAGTGTAGAATCCAAATATGAATTTTAAGATATTAGTTGTTAAATCAGATTAGGAGATATTCCAACTTTTGTGAGTATTGGTCTGTCAGAACTAGTTTCTGATCCAGATCTGAATTTTCATTGTAAATCTAAAACTACAAAACATCATTTTATGAAATTTTAACAGATAATCTGAAACGTGATAATTGAATTTCTGTATAAATTTTGGAATTTTTCAAGACTTGGTGATTTTTCTATAAATTACTGAAGTTACTGTTGAATCAAGTATGAATCTGAAGTAAGATCTGGATTTAAACTACAAATATCTTGAAATTTTTGAATAAAATATTAATACCAGTAAAGTACCATATCATAGATCTCTCTTTCTAGTTCCCAACGGTATCTTGTGTGTTGGAATCGGAGTTTATTTGGTCAAGTTACGAATTAAAACACCAAAGTGTGACGTGCTGAATTTTTACAATAAGGCTAAAAATAAGATTTAAACTTGGAAATTTATCTAATAACCCTTGAATTACAAGATTTTATACTAAAGAATAATCATTGAGACTAGTTAATACTTGAGGCCACACCTCCTTGTGTTCGACCCCTAAACTCATTACCACTCATACTCGTAATTGATTAATAGGGAAATATAAATTGTTTTGTTAAATTGTGTAAAATTCAACGACGATTTTACCGCGATTTACAAATGGCGCCGTTGCCGGGGAGGCAGCTTGCATCAAGATTTTAACTAACCCATCTCATATTTTCTCTAGTGTTTTTGTCTCTTGAATTTTTGAAGGTTTATGAGAAAGACAAGATCACAAGGTGAAGTACACACTCCTCATAAGAAGGACATCAACAAGCATGTAAGAGAGATCAAGAGAAACAAGGCGCGAAGCAAGCAAGGCGCAACTTCATCAAGCAAAGGAACGCAACAAGAAGAGGCTTCTACTTTCACGCAAGGGCCTCGAGTACGACAAGAAGAGCTACACCAGGTGGAGAAGCCACAAGAAGAAGCTCAATTTCGACCTTTCATCATCTCGTCTTCGACTCCAAGACCCGTCTCTCCATCTCCTTCTATTCCTCATTCTAAATCTATTTCACCAACATCATCATCATCTTCATCTCATTTTAAAAATCAAGAAGTTTAAAAAGAATTTAAAGAAACATTAATAAACGTACAAATGGCTCAACAAAGAACATTAGGAGAATTTTTAGAGCACAAGATTCAAGAAAATCCTGGAAACATAGTTATACCTAGGGTACCAAATTTCAAGATAAGTCCATCCATGTTAAGTGCTTTACCAATTTTTGAAGGGCATAAAAATGACAATCCATATGCACATTTAGATGAATTTCATATGAAATGTACTGCATTATTTGGTAGAACTGACAATCTGGACAACATTAAGTTGATCCTTTTTCCTCATACATTAGGAGCTGCCCCTAGGGATTGGCTTAATCATTTACAGGGTGGACCATTCGAGACATTCGACGAAGTGGCAAAGCGATTCCTTAAGCGGTACTTTCCAAGCACGCTTACCGCCAAAATACGCAAAGAGATTACCAACATTCAACAACGAGGCGACGAAACCCTTCAAGAATACTACGAGCGCTTCGTACGATTGTGCGCCTCTTGTCCTAACCATAACCTCACCGAAACTTCGTTACTCGACCAATTTATCCAAGGGATGAATGCGTTGGAAGCCCGTCTACTTCAATGTTCGGCTGGTGGATCTTTCAACGATAAAACTCCTGCCCAAGTGCGTACGCTCATTGAAACCATGGCTGAAGGAAACTTAGGTCGTGATGGGATCTTAGGGCAAGTAAACACAACAAGCACAGTGGATCTCAAAGCTATGGAATCTCGCATCACGGCAAATTTCGAGACGAAGTTTAACAAGGTGCTTAAGGCTGTAGGGGCAAAGATGGAACCCACACCATGCGAGTTTTGTGCAAGCACAGACCATGCAACTGACGAATGTGATACTCTTCAAGACGTGAACCATGTGGATGATTACCAACGCCCTCAATACACATACGAATCTTGGAAGAAAAACCCTAATCTCCGTTGGCGCGATAACCCTCAATTTCAACAAACCCAACAGGGTTATCAAGAAATCTAGAGTGTATGTTCATCCTAATGCACAAAACCACCAACCTCAACCACAACAAGCACCTCAACCTCCACCTCCAACTCCTCAAGCTTCATCTTCAAACACCGAATTTGCTCAAATTCTTGCCATGATGCAAGGAATGTCGGGACAAATATCGGGGCAAACCTCGCTTATAAACAACATTAAAGATGAGTTAAAAGGGGAAATTACTACTCTTGCCCAAAGTCAAGCCACCCAAGGTCGACAAATGCAAAACCTTGAAATGCAAGTCAAACAAATCGCAAGTGAAGTTAACGTGCTCAAGGGGCAAATGGGGAATAAGTTACCCTCTCAAGGAACAGACCCTACAAATCTCAAGCCCATCAACGCGATCCAATTGAGGAGTGGGAAGCAAGTGGAATTCCCTAGAGAAGAGGAGGAAGTAGTGGTACAAAGGCCTAAAGGAGACGAGTCGAGCACAAACGAGGTACAAGGTGTTGAATGTGAAAATATTAACAAAGGGGAAGAAAGAGGAAAAGGTGTCGAGGGAAAGGTTCAAGAAGAAGAGAAAGAGGCACCAAAAGAGAAATCTCATACGCCAAAGGCACCCTTTCCACATCGCTTGGCGATAAACACCAAGAAAGATGAGCTCGATAAAGATATTCTTGAAGTGTTCAAGAAAGTGGAGGTGAACATCCCAATCATCGACGCAATCCGAATGCACCCTCCTTATGCGAAGTTTTTCAAGAACCTATGTACAAACAAGAGGAAGTTAAAGGAAAATGAAACGATAAACCTACCCTCGGTGATGAGCATCAATACACGAGTAGCTCAAAAAGAGAAAGACCCTGGAGTATTTGCCATTCCTTGCACCATCGGGCTCCAACAACTTGCGAAGTGCATGCTTGATCTGGGCGCCTCAATCAATGTGATGCCTAGATCTCGTTTATGAAACCTTGGGTTTAGGCGAGCTCAAAGATACGCGTGTGATGGTGCAATTCGCAAATCGCTCTGTAGCCCCAGTCTTGGGTGTTGCGGAAGATGTGCTAGTTAAGGTGAATGGATTGGTATTCCCGGCGGATTTCTACATACTCGAAATGGGCGACAACGCCGACTCATCCGCCATTCTCTTGGGAAGACCCTTTCTAAGAACAGCTCGCACAAGGATCGACTGCCATTCGGGCACATTATCCATGGAGTTCGACAACGAAAAAATCACCTTCAACATTTTTGACACAATCAAATACCCCGACGATTACAATGTTTCTAGCATTTGTGTCATTGACGAAATCGACGAGCTAGTGGAAGAGCATCTCGAAGGGGAGTATTTAAATTCTTTAAATTCACTTAATTCAGATTTTGATGACTTTTGGGATGATTTAGAATATGTAAATGCATTAGAAAATATGAATGAAAATGAATTACTACAAGATACAAATCCAATTAAAAGTGATGTAGTGATAGAGGAAATACAAAATGAAAACTTGCCTAATCTTGAAATTTGTAGAAAAGAAGAGGTTTATTCTTTTTTAGGTCCAACTTCAAGCGAACTTAAGATTTCAGGAAAAAGAATGCCTCCATCAATCGAGACGGCACCCGACCTTGAGCTCAAAACGCTACCCGAGCATCTCAAATATGCCTACCTTGGACCTAAGGAGACCCTACCTGTCATCATTGCTTCTAACCTAACACCCGAGCAAGAAGATCGCTTGGTCGACGTTCTGAAACAACACAAGAAGGCAATTGGGTGGACCCTAGCCGACATGCCTGGGATTAGTCCTTCAACCTGTATGCATAGAATTTCTTAAAATTCTATGAATTATAGTAATGAGCCTACCCTATCGGGAGACTCATTACTTTAATTTAATTGAATTATTTCGAAAAATGATTTTATTTTTTTATTTTGGTTGGAACCTTAGGTGGTTCTCGAAAGAAGATAGCGAAAAAAATTATCCCTAAAGTCGAGACTAAAAGGAATGTATAAACCAATGCTTCCATAGATTTGATCGTGGTTTGCAATTACATATAGCTTCCACACCTATTTATTTGAAATCTTTTACCATATAAAGAAAAAGAGTTAAAGAAAAGATGGTAATATTTCTTTTTGATCTTATGAAAAAAAAAA
>JAJHPC010000016.1:8926812-8931812 GCA_024447665.1 Juncus inflexus
AAAATGGGATTTTTCAACGTGGATTATTTGATCCCAATCTGCAGTTGAAAAACATTCCCATTCAGGAGACTCTTGTCTCAAGATCGAATTCAGGAAAAAATCCATGCGGACTTCCTCTCAAGAAAATTTTCAAAAAGGCCATAGAAACCCACCACTATAAAACCAATCCCGACCCACCAGACCAACATCCTGCCAAAGTTGCCCCCTCTCACTATCATCCGACTCATAGCCCTCTTTTTTGGTTTCCTTTTTTTTGTTTATGGATTCTATTATATCTATAAAATGGGATTTGTGAATCTTGAATTGAGATCTATATGGAAGATCTATATAGAAATCGATATGAGTCCATTTCTCAATCTATTCCAGTCGTGTTTTCAGAAGTCTTTTCTTCAGTTAGATTACGAATGTCCTCTTCTCAAGAAGAATTCCTACTTCACAATCGAATTGTAGACAAAAGAGGTGACCCTCTTTACTATATCTATACAAATGGGATTTGTGAATATCGAATTTAGATCTATATGGAAGATCTATATAGAAATCGATATGAGTCCATTTATAAAGAAATGTAAGGAGAGTCAATACATAATGAGAAATTCCAGAAATTCATACAAATCAAAAACATTATTTGGATCCTTACCAACTTGATTTTGTTGCACCCGGTAACAAACATGCATGAACCATTTTCCGAAGTATGTGCCCGGATAGTCCAAAATCTCGATAGTTAGCTCTAGGTCTTCCAGTAACAAGACAACGTCTATGAAGACGTATAGGTGCACTATTACGTGGTGGGGATTGCAGTTTTCTCTGAATTTCCCTTGTTTTTTTTGTACTGAGAGATGAAACTTTGATTTGGTTTTTTAAGGATCGACGAATCAAACGATATTTCTCTTCCAATTTTTGCCGCTTGTATTCCCTCTGAATCAAACTTTTTTTGCCATAATATTCAGTTACCTATTATTATCAACGATACAGTTCAAATCCTAGATATCAAAATAGAAGAAGGTAAGAAAGACAGACCCTACCTCTCCATCGAAACAAATGGAAGTGTTACTGATACAGTACATAAAAAAAGAATCAAGAATTCAATTAACCAAATTTTCCTGATGTTGAGGCAATCAGGAAAGCTGCATAAGTAAATATATAACCTACGGAAAAGTGGGCTAATCCAACCAATCTTGCTTGCACAATGGAAAGAGCCACTGGTTTATCTCTCCAGCGAATCAAATTAGCCAAAGGTGTGCGTTCATGAGCCCATGCTAAAGTTTCAATCAATTCCTGCCAATATCCACGCCAAGAAATTAAGAACATAAATCCTGTAGCCCAAACAAGATGTCCAAATAAGAACATCCACGCCCATACGGATAAACTATTCATACCAAAAGGATTATATCCATTGATAAGTTGTGAAGAGTTTAACCATAGATAATCTCTTAACCATCCCATCAAATAAGTGGAGGATTCATTAAATTGTGAAACGTTACCCTGCCATAATGTGATGTGTTTCCAATGCCAATAAAAAGTAACCCATCCAATGGTATTTAACATCCAAAAAACTGCCAAATAAAATGCGTCCCAAGCAGAAATATCACAAGTACCGCCGCGTCCTGGTCCGTCGCAAGGAAAACTATAACCAAAATCCTTTTTATCTGGCATTAATTTGGAACCACGTGCATCTAAAGCACCCTTTACTAAAATTAATGTAGTTGTATGCAAACCCAGAGCAATAGCATGATGAACCAAGAAATCTCCAGGACCTATTGTTAAGAAAAGGGAATTCCTATTCTCATTAACAGCATTCAACCATCCGGGTAACCATATGTTTCGACCTGCATTGAAGGCTGGTCCGCTCGTTGAAGATAAGAGTATATCGAATCCATATGAAGTCTTACCATGAGCAGATTGTATCCATTGAGCAAATATAGGTTCGATTAAGATTTGTTTTTCCGGAGTACCAAAAGCAAGCATGACATCGTTATGAACATAAAGGCCCAAGGTATGGAACCCCAGAAACAGGCTGGCCCAACTTAAATGCGATATGATCGCTTCTTTATGATCTAACATTCTTGCCAATACATTATCCTCATTCTGCGCCGGATTATAATCTCTAATGAAAAATATAGCTCCGTGAGCAAAGGCTCCTGTCATGATGAACCCTGCAATGTATTGGTGATGAGTATATAAGGCAGCTTGAGTAGTAAAGTCTTGTGCGATGAATGCATAAGCAGGTAAAGAGTACATATGTTGGGCTACTAGAGAAGTAATAACCCCTAAAGAGGCTAGAGCAAGACCTAATTGAAAATGAATTGAATTATTGATTGTGTCATAAAGGCCCTTATGCCCACGTCCTAATTGACCTCTCGGAGGAATATGCGCTTCTAAAAGATCTTTGATACTGTGGCCGATTCCGAAATTCGTTCTATACATATGACCGGCAATGAGAAAAAGAAATGCAATGGCTAAATGATGATGAGCCATATCGGTCAACCATAAACTTTGTGTTTGTGGATGGAATCCCCCAAGAAGGGTTAGAATGGCAGTTCCCGCTCCTTGGGAGGTACCAAATAAATGATTACTCAAATCGGGGTTTTGGGCATAAAGATTCCACTGACCCGTAAGAAGGGGTCCCAACCCTTGAGGATGCGGTAATACCTCTAAGAAATTATTCCATCTGACGTACTCCCCCCTAGATCCGGGAATAGCAACATGAACTAAATGTCCTGTCCAAGCCAAGGAACTTACTCCGAAAAGTCCTGACAAATGATGATTGAGACGAGATTCTGCATTTTTGAACCACGAAAGGCTTGGTTTCCATTTAGGTTGTAGATGCAACCAACCCGCAATTAAGGATATAGCAGAAAGAAATAATAGAAAAAGAGCTCCAGTATAAAGATCTTCATTGGTGCGTAATCCGATTGTATACCACCACTGATAAACACCGGAATAAGCGATATTGACTGGGCCGGTAGCACCTCCTCGAGTAAAGGCTTCTACAGCAGGTTGCCCAAAATGAGGATCCCAAATTGCATGAGCAATAGGTCTTACATGCAAAGGATCTTGTATCCATGACTCAAAATTTCCTTGCCAAGCTACATGAAAGAGATTTCCAGACGTCCATAGGAATATTATTGCTAACTGACCAAAGTGAGAAGCAAAAATGTTCTGATAAAGACGTTCTTCAGTAATATCATCATGAATCTCGAAGTCATGTGCAGTAGCAATACCAAACCAAATACGACGAGTAGTGGGGTCCTGAGCTAAGCCTTGGCTAAATCTCGGAAATCTGAATGCCATAATGCTTTTCCAATCCTCCTAGCCATTATCCTACTGCAATAATTCTTGCTAAGAAGAATGCCCATGTTGTGGCAATTCCACCCAGAAGGTAATGGGTTACTCCTACAGCACGTCCTTGTATAATGCTCAAGGCTCTAGGCTGAGTAGCAGGAGCAACTTTTAATTTGTTATGAGCCCAAACGATGGATTCAATGAGTTCTTGCCAATAACCACGGCCACTGAATAGAAACATTAAACTGAAAGCCCAGACAAAATGAGCACCTAAGAAGAAAAGACCATATGCAGATAATGAAGAACCATAAGACTGAATTACCTGAGATGCTTGTGCCCATAGGAAATCTCTCAGCCATCCATTAATTGTAATGGAACTTTGTGCAAAATTCCCTCCTGTAATATGAGTTACTACCCCTTGGTCGCTTATAGTACCCCAAACATCCGACTGCATTTTCCAACTGAAATGGAAAATGACTATCGAAATGGAATTGTACATCCAGAATAAACCTAAGAAGACATGATCCCAGGCGGATACTTGACATGTCCCCCCTCGTCCAGGTCCATCACAAGGGAAACGAAAACCAAGATTTGCTTTATCAGGTATCAAACGGGAATTACGAGCAAATAAAACACCCTTCAGTAGTATTAATACAGTCACATGAATCGTAAATGCGTGAATGTGATGGACTAAGAAATCCGCGGTTCCTAATGGAATAGGTAACAAAGCGACTTTTCCACCTACTGCTACTAAGTCACTACCTCCCCAAGTTAAGCTGGTACTTGTTGTTGCACCAGGAGCTGTTAGGCTAGGTGCTAACGCATGGGTATTTTGTACCCATTGAGCAAAGATGGGTTGTACTTGTATAGCGGTATCTGAAAACATGTCTTGAGGACGTCCTAAAGCACTCATGGTATCATTATGGATATACAAGCCAAAACTGTGAAAACCTAAAAATATACATATCCAGTTCAGATGTGATATGATTGCATCGCGGTGCCTAAGGACACGATCTAATAGATCATTGTTTCGAGTAGTTGGATCGTAGTCTCTTACCATAAAAATGGCTGCATGTGCAGCAGCACCAACTATGAGAAATCCACCAATCCACATGTGATGTGTGAACAATGAGAGTTGTGTACCATAGTCAGTAGCTAGATATGGATAGGGGGGCATGGAATACATATGATGAGCTACAATAATGGTTAAAGAGCCCAACATAGCCAGGTTAAGAGATAATTGAGCATGCCATGAAGTTGTGAAAATTTCATATAGACCCTTATGCCCTTGTCCTGTAAATGGGCCTTTATGAGCTTCTAAAATGTCTTGAAGGCTATGACCAATGCCCCAGTTGGTTCTATACATATGACCAGCGATCAGGAAAAGAATGGCAATAGCTAAATGATGGTGTGCAGTATCGCTCAACCATAGACCCCCTGTGATTGGATCTAATCCTCCACGAAAACTAAGAAAATCCGCATATTTTGACCAATTCAAGGTGAAAAAAGGAGTTGCTCCCTCGGCAAAACTTGGATAAAGTTGAGCCAAAAGGTCCCGATTCAAGATAAATTCATGAGGAAGTGGTATCTCTTTAGGATCAACTCCAGCGTCGAGAAATTGATTAATCGGTAAAGATACATGAATTTGGTGTCCCGCCCAAGAAAGAGACCCAAGTCCTAGTAACCCCGCTAAGTGATGATTCAACATAGATTCTACA